>JAOSLS010000116.1:0-79014 GCA_026419805.1 Ceratocystis colombiana
CATATTAGTATTTTGAGAGAGGCACAAATAATTATTCAGCCTTTTAGGGCTAGTATGCTTGTGCTCCTCCAACAGATAGGTTGAAAAGTCTTTAGACTCTATTTGGGTTTTCCAAACCCTAACAATACTTAACCCCTACCTCCTACCCCCTATAGTAGGGAACTAATAGACTAGACACATTCTTATAATACATATACTCAACCTACCTATGATATATTTAGAAAGAAGTTCCTAATAGACTAAGAGCTGAAAGGAAAGTGAGTGAAATAGGTGTTAGTAGAAGAAATGATAGCTTAAAGAACTACTAAAGTATATTTATATTATACCTACCTAGGGTGTAGCACCTCCTAATGCCCCCTACTACCTACTGTTAACCTATCTAGATACACTAGAGCTAAAGTAAACACTACTCAGGTCTAGTCATAGTAGAAAGCCCCTAATATAGATAATGTAGTAGAGGCTAGAGATAATACTAATGAAATGATAGAAAACTAATATATATAGCTGAAAAGCACCTATTATACAAGACATTAGAATAGGAATAGATGTAGTTTGAGAAAAAGATAACTAGCTAGACCTTCTAGACTAGTGTGATTATAAATTCCTGATATATGATCATAGTATTGATAGACAATAGGTATAACTCCTTCACCACTATCAATGAAAACACTATTGACCTCCTGAAACTAAAGTGTATGAAAATAAAACCCTATGCCCTGAAAGGTATAAATAAAGAATTAGTCCTAGATATAGTAGTGTGTTTAGACTTAGACATTAGTAGTGCCTAAACATATAGAGTATTCACCTATATAGTGCTAGGCTAAAGTGAAAAACTAATTCTAGGAATACTATAGATAGAATAGAATAGTGCTATAATCTCCCTAGATAGTAGTATTATAGAACTATATCTCCCTGATATAATATATAAGGTCTACCCTATCTCTTAGTATAATAAAGTGTAATGACCTAAGGTACTTATAGGAGCTGTTATAGCTGCCTAAATACTGAGAGATAAACATAGAGTGTATAGAGGTGAAGAACTAGTTATATTTATAGCTACTATTATAGATATTGAGAAGGCCCTATAAGTCAAGAGTAAGATAGACCTAAAGATAAAAGTTCTAAAAACATATTAGGAATACTTAGGAGTCTTTGAGGATAAACAAGATGAAGAAATCCCCTACTGCCCAGGGATAGACTTGGAAATCTGCCTAGAGAAAGATAAGAATAGTAAAGAAAAGTGAGCCCCCTAGGGCCCCCTCTATAGTATATCATAGGATGAACTATTAGTCCTGAGAAAAACTTTTCTAGAACACCTGGATAAAGGGTATATATGAGCTAGTCAATTGGCTACTATAGTACTAGTTGTATTCACTAAGAAACCTAGAGGGGGTCTATAGTTTTGTATAGACTATTGTAGTTTGAATGTAATAACTATTAAGGATAGATACCCTCTCCCCCTTATATATGAAACCCTCTACTAAGTAGCTAAAGTATAATAGTTGACTAAACTAGACATATATATAGCTTTCCATTGGATCAGAGTAAAAGAAGGTGATGAGTGGAAAATAGTATTCAATATATATTATATGTTAGGGTTTGGAAAACCCAAATAGAGTCTAAAGACTTTTCAACCTATCTGTTGGAGGAGCACAAGTATACTAGCCCTAAAAGGCTGAATAATTATTTGTGCCTCTCTCAAAATACTAATATAGCAAAGGTTAGCAGTTAATTTTAGACTTAGTTTAGTTCCTTTCTTTCTCTATCAGAATATATTTATTTCTGCTGTACTTCATCAATTCTCACAAGACAAGGCCCTTATATCATATTCTGATCTCTTTTTTTTACTGGCTCCTACAATTTTTACTGGTTACTAGTCACACTGGATTGCTTACATCATTGGTTTCAAAATATTTTACTGGTTCACTGATTATTACTGGCTACAAGTCATATTAGCCCCCCCCCTCTAGCCTAATACTAACATGGTGGAATAATAATAATAACAACAATAGCAATAGCAATAACAAGCTCCACCCCTTTCAAGGGAGCAGCAACTGGAGCAACAGGTCCAGATGCTTAATGGTGCCCTTGAACTACTCAACACATAGTACAATAGCTTGCTGGGATCACCTGTGACAAGAGGTTCAACTAAGATCCTAAAACTCACTACTTCTGACCCAGATGAGTTTACTATCTAGTTTGATCAAGTAAAGTGTGTTTAGGAAATTGAGAAAACACATATTCCTGACAGTGAGTTCATAACCCTGGTGTACCTCAGTGCAGCCAACTCAGCTCACAACTGAATCAAGAGGATACTCAATACTAAACTCTACAATGCCTCTGGCATATGTAATGCTTTCCTTGAAGAACTCTAGAAGGCTTTTAAAGACCCTATAGCCAAGGAGAAGGCCCTACTAAAGATCCAGATGATCTGCTAAGGAAAGTCAAAGATTAATGACTATATCCAAAAGTTTAATGACCTCCTCAGCCTTGCTCAGGGTGATGACCTATACTACAGCTAGAAAATTCTCTAGTTCAGACAAAGCCTTGACCCTACTCTCTGTCAATGGATCCAAAGCAACCTTCCCCTGATAGACTACAAGGAATATAAGAAGACAATAGTGTATACCTCCCAAATACTACTATAATAGAGAGAGGATGACAGGCTATTAACCTCTCTCCCCACTACAACTATACCCTAGTGTAACCTAGACACTATGGATTAGGAGTGCACCTGCTAAGTGTCCTCTGACTGGCAGTCAGACTATCCCAAAGTGAAATGGGTTTCTATAGAAGTGTGAGAATAGTGAAAGCAGGATAGGAAGTGCCTCTACTATAGTTCATCTAAACACTTTGTCTATCAGTGCCCTTGTGGAGTTGGCCCAAAGCCCTAGGAGCTGAGTGCCTACAAAACAGTAGTATCCCCACCTTTTGATAATGATATGATTCTGGAGGACAATGACAATCTGTCAGAAAACTAGCCCCCTCTAGTTATAGTCATAACTAGAGGAAGTTAGTAGTAAGGAATATATTCTCTTCTTCTCCCTCTTCTCTTCCCTCCCTAACTCCTCTACTCATTAAAGGAGCCCTCAATATAGACATAGTAATAAATAATAACTATCCTATAGTTGCACTAGTAGACACAGGCAATACAGTGTCTATAATTGTATCTGAGAAACTTATGAAGAAATGCAAACTCCCCTGCTTAGTGCTCACCTCCCCCCTGTCCCTAAAACCTTTCAATGACTAACCTACCTCTATCACTACACAAGCTGCTAAACTGGAAATAGATCTAGGTAGAAATAGAGAAGAAGTGTTTACACTAGTAGTACTAGACATCTATGAAGAAGAAATAATGATAGGATACCTATGGTTATACCACTATAAAGCAAGCATAGATTATGCAAACCACTGTCTTGTCTTCTAGAATTTTTCAATACCACAGTCAACAACCTCCTTAGAACATAGCAACCCAACTGAACTGAAAGTGGCCTATATATGTAAAATTTAGAACTATGACCTCAAAGTCTTTGCAGTAAGTCTACAAGACATCAATTGCACCCTGGAAAAGCTAGCTAAAGAAGAGGAGCCCTACTCAGATGAATAGAAAGCCAAAGTCCTAGGCTGGATCACTATGGAAAATGTCATGGCATTTGACCTAGAAGCCCTTTACTCATACTGCCTCCCTCCCCTCTGACCTGGGATGAACTATGAGATCAACCTCATAGTCCTAGACTCTGAAGTACTATAGGGCCTATTATACAGTCTCTCCTACAATGAACTGATTGTCCTCTAGAAAACACTACTCAACCTACTTAACAAAAAGTTCATCTGGATAAGTAACTCAATAGCAGCAGCCCTAATATTGTTCATCAAAAAGCCAGGGGGTGGGCTAAGGTTCTGTGTTGACTATAGGTTGCTTAATAAAATAATGAAAAAGGACTGCTATCCCCTACTAAACTTCAGAGAAACCCTCTGATAAGTCAGCCAAGCAAAATGGTTTATAAAGCTCAATGTAGTAGCTGTATTCCACAATGTCTGAATTGAACTAGGACATGAATAGAAAACAGCTTTTCACACCCACTTGGGTTCCTTTGAGTGGAACATCATGCCACTTGGTCTGTCCAATGCTCCTGCCCAGTTCTAGTGTTTCCTAAATACAGTGCTACAAGAGTACCTAGATATATTCTGTTCTGCCTACATTAATGACATTTTAGTCTTTACAGATAGTACCCTTGAAGAATATCATGAACAAGTGAATAAAGTCCTAACCAAGATGGTTGGAGTAGGACTGACTATAGACATAGATAAGTGTGAATTTGCAACCAAAGAAGTCAAGTACTTAGGATACATCATCTAACCAGGAAAGACAACCATAGACCTAGTAAAAGTCCAAGTAGTCAAAGAATGGCCTACTCCTAAGAATAAGAAAGATATTAGAGGATTTCTAGGTTTTGCAAACTTTTACTACCTATTCATTAAAGACTTTACTACTATTACAGGACCCCTCAATACACTGACAGGGAAGCATTCCCCTTTTCTATAGTCTAATGACTGTGAACATGCCTTCACCTAACTGAAAGATGCTTTCTACTCTGCCCCTATACTACACTTATTCAATCACATTCTTCCCACCACTGTCAAAGCAGATGTATTAGGTTATAGTACTAGGGCTATCCTCCTCTAGGAATACCCAGATAGGATACATCTAATAGCATACATTAGCTAAAAAATGTCACCCTTAGAAGTAAACTATAAAATCCATGACAAAGAAATGCTTACAATCATATAAGCCCTCAAGGAATAGTGAGGAGAACTCTAGGGAACCCAAGGCCCTGTCAAGGTCCTGACAGACCACTAAAACCTACTCTATTTTATAACTACATAACAACTATCAGAATGACAAGCTAGATAGGCAACCTTACTTTCAGAGTTCAACCTAGCTTTAGAGCACTGCCTAGGAAAACTGTCCCTACTCCTAGATATACTGTCCTGACTACACATGCCTTAGGACACAGAAGACCCTTGACTGAAAGTATACCACTAGTAGCTACTGACCTAAGGTGAAGATAGCTTACTATACATCTGACCTATCTATATACCCTCCCCATTGATACCATCCCTATTCTAATAAGAAAACCTATCTATACTCTAGAACTAAGCACTGTCTGAAGACATAGACTACTCACTTGCCTACACTGTCATTGCCTCAGGATCCCTAATATAGCCTGAGAACCTGAAGAACCACTGGAGAGTGTCACTGTCAGAATGCTCTCTAGACTCACAAGGTCACCTCCACTTCAGATCTTGACTTTAGCTACTAAATTAAGAACCACTACAAACCAATGTACTATAGGAAATACATGACTCAGTAATACTCATCTACCCTAGACAGAGAGTCATATGTCAAGAGGTCTCAAAAACCTATTTCTAGCCATACTACACCTTAGATATCAAACACTTCTACTAAAACTATGAAATATATAGCAGCACTAATGTCATGTATCAAATGAAACAAGGACTACTGAAACCTCTTCCTATCCCTGACTATATATAGTAAGACATTGGTCTAGACCTGATAGGACCTCTCCCCACTTATAAAAGAGAAGGAAAATCATATAAGCATGTCATGACAATTGTAGATCATCTCTCAAAGGGAACAATACTAATACTATGCCATAGCCTAGATATCAAATACCTATTAATACATTTCCTTGAGTACTACTACCTAAGACATAGCCTACCCTAGAGCATCACATCAGATAGGTAATTCACTAATATGTTTTGGAAGCACCTGATGATAATACTGAAAATAAACTGATGATTGACTACTATATATCACCCCTAGTCAAATAGAGCTATAGAGAGGGTAAATGCTGAAATCAAGGTAAAATTGTCAAGACTTCTAATAGAATGCCTAGACTAGCTCAACTGCCTCCTAATAGTTGAATTCACATTGAATGTAGCCACTTCTTCCTCCACTGAAACATCACCCTTTGTAATGTCCCATGGTTTTGATCCAGAACCTATTCAGTTATAGCCAGAAGCAATTGCCCCCCTGACACTACTACCAGACCAAAACCAGAGCCCAGTGGCACAAGCCACTAGGATAATGAAAAGCCTAGCTGACTAAGCAAAGTGGGTGTAATCTGTACTGAGCACTGCCAGATTAGACATAGAGGAATGAGTAAACCTGTATAGACAGCCCTATTGCCAATTCTAACCTAGAGACTGGGTTTAGTTATCTAAGAGCTCACACACTACATAGCAAGAAGGCCTAGGCTGAAAATTGAGACCCTGATACCAGAAGCTATAAGTCTTGGAAGAAGTGGGTTCCCACAACTACAGGTTAGACCTATAGGGAGCCAGAGGTCATGACATTTTTCATATAGATAGGTTAAGGCATTTCCTAAATAATGCTTTTCCCTCCTAGAACACCTATACTACAGATAGTACACTAGGCCTAGTTGAAATCAATGGTGTGGAAGAATAGGAAGTGGAAGATATAATCCAGGAGTGTCCTTCCAATGGTAAGAGGGAAGCATAATACCTAGTGAAATAGACAGGTTTCCCTGATCCTACCTAGGAACCAAGAGAAGCCCTGGAAGACACAGTTGCACTGGAAAGATAGCTAGAAGGGAAAGGAGGCTGATGTTAGGGTTTAGAAAACCTAAATAGAGTCTAAAGACTTTTCAACCTATCTGTTGGAGGAGCACAAGCATACTAGCCCTAAAAGGCTGAATAATTATTTGTGCCTCTCTCAAAATACTAATATGGCAAAGGTTAGTAGTTAATTTTAGACTTAGTTTAGTTCCTTTCTTTCCCTATCAGAATATATTTGTTTCTGCTGTACTTCATTGATTCTCACAAGACAAGGCCCTTACATTATAGCCTCTATAAGTAGAAGGTGATGCCCTTTAGACTTTTAAATAGATTAGTAGTCTTCTAATAATATATCAACTAGGTACTAAGGAATTACCTTAATAACTTCTATTCAGTATATGTAGATAACATTTTAATCTATATAAATAGGATAAAACAGGAGTACTAAGAACATGTCCTAAAGGTACTAGTAGAACTAGAGAAAGCTAGGCTCTAACTAGATGTAGATAAGTATGAATTCAAGGTTAAGAAAATAAAGTACTTAGGGTTTATTATTAAAGTAGGAAAGGGTATTAGTATAGACCCTAGAAAAGTTAAAGTAATTTCTACCTAGGAAGCCCTAAAGATAGTCAAAGGAGTCTAATCCTTCTTAGGATTTATAAACTTTTACTAGACTTTTATTGAAAACTTCATAGAGCTAGCCACCCCCTTAGTAGAGTTGATAGGAAAGAATAAACCTTTTGTCTAGGGTGAACACTAAGAATAAGCCTTCTAGACACTAAAAGACTACTTCTGCTATAGAGGCTTACTAGTAGGATAGGACCTAGACCTTGAGGTAGATACAACTATAGTAGAGAGTAATACTTCTAGCTTTAGCATTAGAGGATACCTCTTATAGAATAGACTACTAGTCACCTTCTTCTCTAGAAAAATGAATGATACTGAATGAAATTACCCTATCTATAATAAAGAACTACTAGGAGTGATAGGCTATTTCAAAGAATAGTATCTAATACTCTAAGGCCTAGTAGGCTTTAACCTTATTATAGATTATAAGAACTTAGAATATTTCACTAAGAAATAGTTACTCAATGAAAGATAAGTGAGATAGTCTGAATTCTTATAATCCCTACCCCCCTTCAAGGTCATACACTACCTAGGACACCTTAATCAAGCTGCTAATATACTTTCTAGGAGAGAATAGGATAAACTAGAGGATCTAAGAGAAGGGTGAGAACTTCAGCTATAGAAACCCCTTCAAGTCAACTATCTCTATATAATACCTACTTAAACCCTAAGTAACCTATTTGAGAAAGCAGACCTCTAGAACTTATAGGAAAAGGCTATAAAAGAAGACATAGATATAGAAGCTATTTAGAATACCCTTCAAAATCAAGACTCCACAAAGATACCTAAAGACATATAGGGACAACTAGGGGACTTTAGTGAGAAAGATAGCTATCTGTTCTATAGAGATAGGCTATAGATACTAAACTCTAAACCCTTGAGAACTAGACTTTTATAGGAAGCTCATAACAGCTAAGTGATAGGCCACCTAGGACAGGATAGTATAATTGAGATCCTATATCAGTAATTTTATTAGCCAGGTCTAAATTCAGATATCAGGTAGTTTATATACAATTATAATACTTATGGAAAAGGAAAAGTCTAGAGATAGAAGAAATAAGGCATCCTCTAACCCCTTCCTATCCTAGACTAATAATAGAAATAAGTCTTAATAGACTTTATAGGACCCCTCCTAAAGTATAATGATATAGGTAATGAATATATTATAGTTATTACTAATAGGCTTATAGGAAGTATTACTCTATATACCCTGCTAAACATCTAGACTGAAATAGTTGTCACCTATTTCAGTGAATATCATTATAGTCACTATAGCCTCCCTGATTCTATTATCTCAGACAGAGGGCCCTAATTTACAAGTGGTTTCTAGAGACATCTATATAAACTACTAGGAGTAGAATAGAAGCTGATAATAGCCTACTATCTATAGTCAAATAGAGGTATAGAGAGGGTAAACCAAGAGATCCAGGCCTATTTACAGGTATTTATCAACTTTACACAGTTAGACTAGGATAAGCTACTCCTATTAGCTATACTAGCTATTAATAACTAACTATTAGTACTATAAGTAAATATTAGCCCCTTCTTTATAAATCATAGGTACTATATAGACCTAATCTAAGTGGCTATACCTGAAATAGAGTATAGTATAGAAGGTTTAAACTATAGATGTATAGAAGTATTAGTAGAGTGTATAGCAGACATAAATGACATGATAGCTAGTGCCCTAGCAGTAGCTTAGCAATGCCTGGAAGACTAACCTCAATGTCCTATAGAGCTATACTAAATTAGTGATCAAGTCTAGCTCACTATGAGGAACCTCCAGATAATAAGAATATCCTATAAGCTAGACTGGCTATACTGAAAGTTCATAGTCATAGGGACACTAACACCTCTGACAGTGGAACTAGATATCCCTAAAGGAATATACAATATATTCTACATAGACTATATAGAAAAAGCTATAAAAGACCTACTTCCCAGTCAGCAACAAGCTCCAGAGGAACCCCTAGGTATAGTAAATGAAGATGGAGAGGAAGAATAGGCAGTTGAGGACATAGTGTATGCCTAAGGCAAAGGAAATAACTGAAAAGCCTTAGTAAAATAGTTAGGTTAGGATGATCTAATATAGGTACCCCTAGATAACATCAAAGACACCTAAGCATTAGACCACTAGGAAGCAAAGTAGGGCCTGATCTTGGAAAACAATGCACCTCCTACAACAAGAGGACATTATCCTAAGAAAGGAGGGGGGTGATGTTATAGGCTAGGCACCTATGAGGAGATCAAGCAAGGGTACAGGAAAGGATCATATGAAAGGGAGATGTGTACTGAGCAAATCATCACAGTACTTAAAAGGAGGAATACTCTAGTCTTTAGTTCTTTTCTTATTTCCCTTCTCTCCTCAGTTTCTTTAAGAATAAATTGCTTTAAGGTATAGTCCTTGAGACATCATTGTCTAGCACTGGCAATACCAGGCTCACCTCAATAAGTAAAGGGCTCTTAACAAACTCCAGTCAGCTATACTACCCCCTGCTATACCTGCTGCTCCTAGTACCCTCACTGTCAAGGGAGGAGAAGCCTCTGTCTCTATTCCTACTTCTGCCCCTACTATTTTCCCTGCCCCTGGTCCTACTCCTATCCCTATGTCTACTCCTACTCCTACCCTAGCTCTTTCTATAGCTGAACTATTCATGATGACTCATGCTGCTAAGCCCTCTGAATAACTACCTGACCCTGATAAGTTCAAAGGTGACTAGTCAGACCTTTATTACTTCAATACCTAGATCTACTAGAAGATATAAAGAAACTATGACTATTTCCCAGATACCTAAGACTATATAGCCTATATCAATAACTACTTGAAAGGACTAGTATATGCCCTTATTCTACTATATATCAAGGATAGGGAATGCCTGCTTTTAGACTATGATACTGTCCTGAAAGTCCTTGACTATATATATAGGGACCCTAACAAGGTCAACTATACCTATAGTGAATTGTTCTGCCTCTAATAAAGTAATAAGGATTTTACTACCTTCTTCTCCTAGCTCTAGCACCTGGCTCTTGAGGGAGAAGTAAGTGAATTGACTCTACTAACCCTTCTTAAGCAAAACATCTTGAAGGAACTCCATATAATACTACTCCATCATGACCCCCTAAGTTATGAATACTATGAATTCACAAACTTCCTCTAAAACCTTGAGAACTACATGACCTGCTTTAGCTCTATAATATTGCCTACTACCTAGACCTATGCTCCCCCTACCTAGAACTATGCTCCCTCTGCCTAGAACTATACTACTGCCTCTGAATCCTATACCCCTATCCCCTAGGCCCTAGCACTAGGGAACATAGACCTAAAAAGAATAACTACCCCTCTACTAGACCTAGATACTATAGACCTATCCTATCAATACTATGCCTCCTACTGAGAAAAGGGTGAAAACTACTATTGTAGAATAAAGGGCTACCTAGTGGGCTAGTGCCTATAACCTAATAACTAATAGCTCTACTTAGCTATACTATCCCCTTCCTCTACTACTGTAATGCCCTAGGTCTCCTGCTCCTACTACTACTATGACTCCTTCTTATCCTTCTACTTAGACTATTCCAGTGATAGACTAAAAAAAGGAGCTTACCTAGAATAAGCTACCCCTAGGTAGAACCTCCTAGTATAACCCTAAACTAGATTATTTATATCTTGGCTACTACTATATATAGTCTTCTAATTGAGGAAGAATACAATTAGTAGTCAGATCTTATGATCCTCCCTATAGAACTATCTCTTCAAGACTATTCCTTCCTGACATATACCCTGACTGACTATAGTGTAGAAGGAAAAGCCTTCATTAATACCACCTAGGTATCTCTATACTAAATTCTGACCTACCCCCTCTACTCTCTATTTAGAATTGAAGTATTCAATGGAAGAGAAACTAAAGCTAGGAAAGATACTTATTATATCTATACCTACCTCTATATAAATGATCACTATTAGAAGAATGTTTTATTCTTTATCATATAGCTTACTCATTACCCTATTGTCTTAGGTATGCCTTAGCTAAAGTAATATAACCTAACTATCTACTTCACTACTTACTTAATCACTTTTAATAGTGAATACTACTGAAACTACTATAATGTTCCTAGTAAGCCTAAGAAGCTTTAAGCCTTATATAATATCCCCTATAAAGATCAACCTAATAACTTGCCCCTATGACCCCTAGCCCTTCATAGCCTGAATATTATCCTGATCTCAAAGGAAGGTACTATTACCTATTCCTACTAGTCTGCCTATTAACTGTTCATAATGACACTAGAAGAAATCAATTGAATCCTGAACTGCCCTGACTCCCTGGACTCTATAAGTCCCTAGAAACCTGAACCCTTTTCCCTACCTATTGAATTATCAGACTTCACTAATGTTTTCTCCCCTCATAAGGTGGAAAAACTACTACTACACTGACCTATGGATCACTATATCCCCCTGGTAGAAGGTGTGAAACTGCCTTTCAGGCCCCTATACTCCATGTCCTGAGATGAACTGAAAGCCCTCTAAGAATAGCTTGATGAAAATCTCTAGAAAGGTTTTATCTATCCCAGCTCCTTACATATTACCTCTCCTATTCTATTCATGAAGAAGGCTAATGGAGGACTGTGTTTTTATATTGATTATCATGCCTTGAACACTATGACTATTAAAGACTAATACCTACTGCCCCTAGTCAAGGAAACTCTGAACAATCTATATAGAATACACTACTTTTCTAAGATTGATATCATCTCTACTTTCAATAACCTCTATATGACTATAGGAGAAGAATACCTGACTACCTTCTATGTACACTTTAGCCTCTTTGAGAGCCTAGTTATACTGTTTAGACTGATAGGAGCCCTATCCTCCTTCCAACAATATATCAACTCTTCCCTAAGAGAATATCTTAACCTATTCTATATAGTGTATTTAGATAATATCTTGATTTACAGTTATACCTGTGAAGAATATGCTAAATACATCTGAGTAGTCCTCAAACACCTCTATACTACTGGATTATATACCTAGGCTCCTAAGTGTAAGTTCTACTACACTGAAACCAAATTCCTAGGCTTGATCATTAGCTATGATAGTATTTATATAGACCTAGCTAAGGTTATAATAGTGTATAATTAGCCTACGCTGAGATCCCTAATAGATACCTAAGCCTTCCTTAGCTTCAGTAACTTTTACTACTGCTTTATTTATGACTTCTCTAGCTTAGTCACCCTATTGACACACTTGATGAAGAAAGATGTCCCTTTTGTATAGGATTCTACCTGTGAATCAGCATTCTGAACCCTGAAAGACCACTTCTCCTCTGCCCCTGTCCTAGCCTATTTCAATTGGGATAAGGACATCATCCTCAAGACTGATATGTCTGATTATGTGTCAGCTAGTGTCATGTCCTAATACAATAATGATAGTACCCTCTGCCCTATTGCTTTCTTCTCTAAGAAGCATTTAGTAGCTGAGTGTAACTATAAAATCTATGATAAAGAACTCCTAGCTATTATCTACTATTTCAAGGAATAGTATCCTGAAATAGAAGGTACCCCTTTACCTATGAAGGTTATCACTAACTACTGAAATCTAGAGTACTTTATATCTATAAAGTAACTCAACTACTATTAGGCCTATTAGTCTAAATTCCTATCCTAATTCAACTTCTATATTATTTACTACCTAGGTAAGCTAGGTATAAAGCCTGATTCACTTATACACTAGTTAGAAGACTTACCTAAGGAGGGTAATAACTATCTTCTATACTAGAGCTAAACTATCCTAAAGGATTATAACCTACTACCTAATACTAGCTACTAGACTCACCTGAATCAGATTATCCTACTAATGAATCTATAAGAACTCTTCTATACTATATATGATTCTGACCCTATACCCTATACTACCTTAGCTATAATCCTAAACCCTAAAATAAGCCACCTACTAATACTTACCCTAGCTAAGTGCTTAGAGTATGAAGGCTACCTATATATATAAGACTAGTTATATATTCCTGAAAGTAATATCCTGAAAGTAGCACTCCTCTATCTATACTATGACTCTCCTATCTCAGGATATCCAGGTCATTCCAAAACCTATGACCTCCTATCCTAGGAATACTACTAGCCTGGTATAGTAAGGTATATCACCTACTAGGTTTACTAGTACTATACCTACTACTATATAACACCCTTCTATAATGGCTAGAAAGACCTGCTTCACCTACTACTAATTCCTAAGAGAGTATAGTATAATATATCTATTGATTTTATCATCTACTTACCTAAGAGTAATAGCTATAATACTATCCTTATGATTATAGACTACCTAACTAAGATATATCATCTAATTCCCTATTATAGTAACTATAATACTAAAGACACTACCTATCTATACCTGAAGAATGTCTAGAAGTTATATAACCTCCTATTAACTATTATCTTAGACTAAGGACCTTAATTCATTACTGAATTTTAGAGGTACCTGTCTTAGTCCTTGAAAATTAAACTAACCCTATCCTCTACCTACTACCCTAAAACTAATAGTTAAACTAAGAGAATGAATTTAGTCTTAGAATAATATCTACATATGTATATAGTATATATATAAGATAATTAGGAAGATTAGTTACTACTAGCTAAGTTCTCTAGTAATATATATTACTCTAAAACCACTAATATTTCCCCTTTCTTTATGAACTATAGATTCTAACCCTAGATAGGATTCAAGCTAATCTCTAGCCTACCTAATTCCACCTAGTCCTGAGATACTACCACCTTTACTACCTAAATAGAAGAGATAATAGAACTGACCTATTCTGAAATAGTAATAGCCTAAAACTTCTATAAAGAGTAGATAAATCAGTACTACTAATCACCCTACTAGTTCTAAGTTAATGATAAAGTCTAGCTTAATACCTAGATAATTCAAACTACCTAGCCTTAGAAGAAGCTAGACTAGAAGAACTTAGGACTATTCTATATCTATAAGATCATAAGCCTATATACTTAAAAACTTGTGTTACCTACCTCTATAAGGATATATCCTATTTTCTATATATCTAAGCTCTAATATACTGATACCTCTAACCTAATCTGTAAGGGAGTGAATCAAACAAAAGGATGTATTGGCATAAGAACAGAAATAATTTTTGAAGAAGTAAGAACTAACTAATACTACAGATGATAGAGGGTTCTACACTACTTTATACTGAAGAAACATGGACTGCTTCTTATTGAAGGTCTAGACCCCTAGGACTATTCTAGGAAAGAGGTCTTAATGAATATGCTGTCTCCAGTGATTGTGTCTGAGACATGTCTGATGAATAGGCTGTTTCTAGTGGTTGTGTCTAAGGCATACCCTAATGAATAGGCTGTTTCCAGTGACTGCATCTAAAGCAGGCCCTGAACAGATAGGCTGTCTCAGGGGGATTGTGACTAAGGGAAAGGCCCTAGGCAAAGCCTCTATGGGTTGTAGACCCTAATATCAGCCCCTCCTCCTTTTCTTTTTCCCCTAATGGGTAGGAGAGGAAGGGTAGTGAACTTCTTATCAATCAGATACTTAGATCCTTCCTTCTTTATATAAATAAACTTCTAATGCTTCTATATCCTCTAGTGTAGATACTAGCTCCTAAGTTGCTTTCTAGTAGCCTCACTCCTTGATATAGTAGCTTTCCTCTTAAGTATAGCTAGTAGGGCAGTGTCCTAAGATCTTCTCTACTTCCTATTCTAGGATACTATCTACTATTACTAGATCTAGTTTAACTAGATATATATCTTATGATAGGAACAGGTTTGAACTAATGTAATATAGTTAATTAGTATAGAATATATTATAGCCTTAGGCCCCTTATATATTGAGCTAGTAGGTATATATTCCTACTAGTTCCTTGACCTGGGCCTTAGTGTATTAAGGCTATAGTTTATGCCCTGGTCCTTCTTGTTATTATGTATATGAACACTTTGAGACCTAAACCTAATCACCTACCTTGAAGTGTTAGTATAGGAGATACTTCTAGTTGCTCTATTCCTCTATAGTGACTCAGGTGTCAGATAGTATAGCTCAGGCCTATGTTACTATGTCTTAGAGGCTCTAGAGCACCTATATAGCCTATGCTATAGGGCTATTATTCCTTAGGTCTAGGGATTCAAGGGAGTTTAGTATAGATGGGTTGAGTTCTACTAGGTCTGGATTATAACTATGACATATAGTAAATACAGAGGTGTTTGTTATAGAGCTAGTGGCTATATTAAGGGTGAATTCTACTAATAGTAGGTAGCTTAACTAATCCTTATATTTATAGAGGAGCTTAGTTAGTTTTATCTTGATCTCACTATTGACTCTTTCTATAGCTCTATTCATCTATAGGTGATAAGCTATAGAGAGTTAGTGTTCTACTTATAGTATAGTATAGAGATACCTCTAGAATACACCTGTGAACTATCTATCTAATGTAATTGTTATAGGGAGACTATAGTAGGGGTAGTAGTGCTCTAAGAACTGTCCTACTAGATATAGGATGTCTATAGAGTGGCATAGGATCAGGATTACTCCCTTAGAGAGGTGGTTGACAAGTATCATAATGTACTGGTAAGAGTGCCTATCCCACTCTACCACAGCTAATAGGCCTACTATATCAAGCCTAATATCCTACTATATCTGATCTAGTATAGGTAGTCCCTTTAGTAGCCCTTACTTCATCTACTGCTATATGTTCACACTTCTATATAACTCATAGTTATAGTAGAAGTGTATAGTATCTTCTATATAATATAGCTAGAAGTACTATTTAGCTAACTCAGAGACTATTATCCTTTTTCCTAGGTGAATTAATACTATAGAGTCATGGATTACCTGTAGTAGTCCTGTATAGAGGGGCTCTGACACTAGTATCTAAATTCAGTTGTGCTAGCAGAGGTGTTCTACTATGTCAAGGGTATATTCTAATATAGAGACTTTCTATATACCTTTGAGGGCCTCTGGCTAGTATAGTGCTCCTATAGCTACTATACTTTATGTAAGGGAGTATATATCATTAGATTTGATAGCTTCTTCCTATAGCTTATATAGGGGGGCACTATAGAAGGGGGAGGTAGGTAACTCATTAGACACTTTGACTCACTATACTTTCATTAACCTATTTCTATCCAGCTAGAGCAGTTAGTGCTTCTATGAAGTGATATAGGGGTCATTAGTGTCTTTAGGTGTATTCAAGTAGGATAGTATATTAGGGAGGGGGGATAGCTTCCTAGGGTAGTGTTCAAGCTTAAGGTTATATTCTAATAGAAGTAGGGCCTATTGAGCTTACTATTCTGTGAGCTGGCAGGTCTCTGTAAAGTATATGAGGTTTTAGTGGTCAGTTAGTATATGTATAGGGTATTAGGCCCCTTTCAGTTCTCCCCTCTATTCCTTGAGAGCCCTCATGATCACTAGTAACTCTTTGTTATTGTCATGGTTTAGATACAAGATGTTCTTTGTAGCAGGTTCAGAGATTCAGAATACATGTATTGAGGGGGAAAAGGAGAAGAACTATCTAAACTAACTAGATGTGAGAGGGGTTTTAAGGGATTAATAAGTGGGGCACATACCCACTATACCCTAGGCACAGCCTTAACATCAGCCTCTCCTCTTCCTTCTCTTTGTCTTTAGTTGAGCTAGTTGAGACTCCTTCTATATGTTTAAAGCAATAGTGCCTTCAAGGTATTCAGCTAGTTCCTAAGTTAGTTCATTCTAACCTTACCACTTAACCTTATATTCCAGTCTGCTATAGTGTTGTCTTTTGTAAAGGATATTCTCCACATTATACATATTGACTCTATCTTCATTATTGACTAGCCCTGGTCTATCATTATATGTCTTTTGTGAAGGGAATGGGTTATTAGCTGCTAGTCTCAGTCTATCTATATAGTATGTGTTGTGTACTGTTGAGCCTAGTACATCTAGCTTATAGGTATAGCTATTGACCTTCTCTTTCACTATATATCACATGTATTTATTCCTAAGGCTTCTCCCTAGCCCTAGACTAAGTCATTCCTTTCTCAGTGATAGCTATACCTAGTCACTAGGTTTATAGTCTTTATAGGCTTTTCTCTTTTTATTTGTAGTGTTCTCTATAGCTACTCTTATCATTGTAAGGTTTGCTCTAGCCTATTCTATATTATTCTTCAACTTCTATAGGACTCTTTCTACTTGACCTAAGGGACTATCTAGGTTTAGTACTAGTAGTTGAGGTTATTCTATATCAATTGTCTTAGGGTAGTAACTATGACTAAGGAAAAATAGTGATACCTATGTTATAGAGCTTAGTATTACATTGAGTGCAAACTCCACTATAGGAAGGGCTTTTAGCTAATAGGGGCCTTATGCTCTAAGCTTAGTAAGTTTCAATTTGACCTCTGCATTTATCCTCTCTATAGCTCCATTAGTTATAGGGTAATATACTATAGTTGACCTTTAACTCACTCCTAGTTCTATATAGATTCTTTTCCAAGTAGTATTAATAAATTCTCAGTCTAATAGAATAGAGTTTAGTAGTCTATATAGCTTATAGTAGTTGTGAAAGAAGGCTTCTGTAATGTTTTCTATATCTAGGGCTTTCATTGGCATCAGGTGTACACCTTTGGATAAGTAGTCAATGATTATGAGCATGTATATAAACTGTTTACCTCTATTCTTTGTAGTTAGGAGAGGGCTAATGAAGTCAATCATAATATCCTGCCAGAGGTATTCTAGAATTGGCAGTAGTTTCAACAGGCCTTTTTTACTTATATACCATGTGTTTGTACTACTACATACTTAGTAGTTTCTAGTAAAACATCTCACATCTACTACATAGTCAGGCCAAAAGAACAATTGAGACAACTCTATATAAAGTACATTCCTACCTAGGTATATCAGTGTTAGGGAGTTATATATACTTAGTAAAAGTGCTGTCTATAGTAGCTCTGTATTTAGAACCTAGAATTGACTATAATATTAGACCTATGAGTAGTCATCTAGTTAGTAATCACTGATTCCCACTTATAGTCTATGTCTGAGCTCTTCTGGCCATTGGCTATTCTTAGTGAGGAGACAAGCCTTAACTTAGTTGAGGTCATTGTCTTAGTCTATATACTGAGTCTATATTTCCTTAAGCTTATCTGACAGAACCTCAGGTAGAGGTGGTTGTTCTCATGAGGAGTGATATAGTAGTTCTTCTATTCATCAAATGTATAATAGGGTGTGAATTCCATTAGTGCTTTAGTATTCTAGTACTTGCTTTGTTCAGTCTATTAAGTATTTATCATTTATATCCTATAGGAGGTCACATTAGGATAGAGTATCAGGTAGTGGGGAGAGTCTGCCAGGATAGTGAGTGATCTAGCAATTATATTCACTGAGTATTAGGTACTAGTGTGCTTGACATTTAGACAAGTGTTGAAGTTTAGTGAAATGTAATAGGTTCCTATAGTCTAAAACAACTTCAAAGGGGTCTTTAAGGCCTTTCAGTTCACTATACCATTCCTTCAGGGCATAGATAACAGCTAAAAGTTCTTTATCATGGATTAGGTAGTTGTATTCTACTATAGTCAGCTTCTGGCTTATGTATGTACAGGGGTGTTTCAATCTGTCTAGCTATACCTATAGTAAGGCTACACTAATTGTATAGCCTGATACATCTGTTTCTACTACTGTAGGGAGCTCTAGGTCATGGCTATAGAGTATTAGGGTTGAAGTGAAAACCTTCTTCAGGTTATTGAATGCTTCCTCTACTTTGTCATTCCACTTGAATACCACTTTTTCTATTAATAATGTGTTGAGTAGGCTCACTTCCTCTGAGTACCTATCTATGAACCCTCTGTAGAAGTTGTAAAGTCCTAGGAATTTCCTCACTTATTACACTGAGGTTAGTGTCTCCCAGTCTACAATTGTAGAGATCTTCTTTAGGTCTATCAGTATTTAGCCAGGTTTAAGGATATACCTCAAGTAGGTGATCTCTTTTATTATAAAGTCACACTTGTTAATATCCACTATTAAACCTCCTTCCTACAGGTATATAAGAGCTAAATTAACTTTCTCATAGTGTTCTTCTAGTGATCCTTTAGTGAATATCAGTACATCATCCACATAGGCAGAGGCCTAGATGTCAAGATAGGGTCTTAAAAGGCTATTAATAAACCTTTGGAAATGTGTAGGAGCATTGGCTAGGCTAAAGGGCATAACCTACTATTTGTAGAGGCTATGGCATGTCCTAAATACTGTTTTCCATTCATCACCTTTAGCAATGTGGATATTGTAGAAGGTAGAAATTACATCTAGTTTTATAAACAGTATTGCCTCTGACATATGTTTTAGTGTTTCAGTTATGTTGGGCAGAGGGTAATGATCTTTCTTCATGACACTATTGAGTGCTCTATAATCCACATAGAAACAGAGACCACTACTAGGCTTTTTCACAAATAGAATAGGAGCTGTAGCAGGTGATCTACTTGGTTTGATGTATCCTTTTCTCAGGAGGTTCAGGATTGTTTAGCAGAGCACCAGTAGTTCATCACAGCTCATTTTATATAGTAGTCCCTATGGAGCCTGCTCATCAGGTACTAATAATTCAATAACATAGTCTATCCCTAGGTGTCTAGGAGGTAGTCTCTTTGTAAACTGAGCATCTAGATTGAAGGCATTAATATTTTCTTAGGAAATCCATACTAGGATCTTAGCCTTCTATTCCATTAGGTCAGCTGGCAAATGATCTTTTCTGAGATAGTCTAGAGCCTTGTTGATATCATTAATAGATGCTTGAAAGACAGTTACTATATCTCTATTGGATTCCTTTTAGTCTCATTCTAAGAGTCTTTCAAAGGTTTCCATCTGTCTAATAAACTATAGTTAGTAGATTACTCTGGTTTTCTATCCTATAATTATGACTTTCACCTTCTTAAATGTAATAGTATCTTTCTTATAATCAATCACTATATTATTTCTTTTAAGCTATAGATAGCTAATTAGGAGCTCATCTGACAGGCCTAGTACAACCTATACTATATACTTTTCTTTAAATCCACTAATGTCAATCTCAAACATTGTGATCTAGTCTGAAATAGTAGACTTTATACTATTGAATAGTATAAGGCTATAAGTGTATATAGCCTTTTTTATTAGGAGTTTAAACTTTTTAATAATATTTTTATTAATCATAGAGGTGGAGGCACTACTAGTATCTATCAAAGCTATAGATGCTATTGACCTATTAATGACTACATCTATCTTAATAGCTCAAGTTTTATCACTATATAGCCTATCCTCTTTTTCCTATTTCATAATAAAATCTTCAGAGTCTCCTTTAGACCTCTATACATGACTTTGTATAGAGGTAGTTAGTTTTCTGAAAGGCTCCTATTACTCTCTTCTTCTTCATTGTCAAGCACTAGTGTGTCCTATATCTTCCTGACCCTGGAATCCTTAGTCCTAGGCAGTCTTATAGGCTGGTATAGGCAGCTACTAATCATATGACTGCTCATCCTATAGTGATAGCACTGCCCTTCTTCTCAACATTATTTAATCTCTTCCTATAAAACCCACTTCACCCTTCTTTTACTAGTGTCTTCTTTCAAGCTGTGAACTTAGGTATAGGTTCTCTTACTCTAAGATAGGAAACTGTGAGTAGAGCTTGATTTATTCTTAACCTTTCAGTCATATGTCTTCATCTAGGTGCTAAGTGTAAGAAGTTCCTTTTTGAAGTTAGTGTATTTATTAGGGAACTTCATAGACTATATCTATATTAAGACTGTAATAGACAAGCCCTATTTCAAGCTAGTGATCTTCACTAGGTCAGGCCAGTTTATACCATTAGCTTAGAAGAATAGTAAATCCATCTAGGCAATGTACTCCTCAATGGGATAGTTTCCTATCTTAGTAGTATTTAGGTGTTCAGCAGCTTGTTATTCTACTATTAGGTCAGAAAAGGTCTCTTCTAGGAAAGTATAGAAGGTCTCTAGTGCTTTCACATCATCTGGAGTAGAGTAGTAGGACCCTATGTATAGACCTATTCTGTCTTATACTTAGCTAGTGAGGTAGCTGTAAATATAGGAGATGAATCCCCTCTCACTACCAAGAGCCTTATAGTCAATGACCTGCTTTTCCTTGATATTAGTCATAAATATATGAAAGTATATATAACTTTTTCTATTGAATTTTTCAATATCAGGCATAATGACATATGGTTGTTTTTAGGTGTATTCTTTTCTAGTATATTCCTACTCTAAGGCTTTCACCTTCACTAGGAGTTACTTGACAATTTCTTCTATTTCTTTTGGTTTTGTTTCCTCATCTATAGTTTATTGCTCCTTATAGAGTTCTGGTTTATCTATAGGTTCATTTACATTTCATTTAGAGTTCATTTGCCTTGTGGTTAGTGACATAGTGTCAAGGGTTTTCTTTAGTCATAAAAAAAAAAAAAAAATTAGAATGCATATAGATGTCATAGTTTAGATATAAGATGTTCTTTGTAGTAGGTTTAGAGATTCAGAATATATGCATCAAGGGGGAAAAGGAGAAGAACTATCTAAACTAACTAGATGTGAGAGGGGTTTTAAGGGATTAATAAGTGGGGTGCATACCCACTATACCCTAGGCACAGCCTTAACAGTTATAGATCTTATAGTTAGCTTCTACTAGTGATAACTTCTTACTGAGGTATATATATAGGAATAGCTATTTACTATATCATTGAAGGAGGACAGTACCTATGCTATAACCTAATGAATCTACTTCTAGCATTATTAGTAGGTATTAGAGGGTAGACTAGCAAAGGATGAGGGACTAGGCTGGAATAGGAAAGTAGAGCCAGACATGCCAGAAAATCTTGTAGAAGATAAAGAGGGGGCACCACCAGCAAAGGCTTTAGATAGTTTCTTCCTTTCTCCCTTATCTGACAATAAAGTCATCAATTAGCAAACTTAGTATTACCCACTAGTCCTATAACAAATTGTCAGATCTTCAAAATATTCAGATATTCAGCAGACCCTTTATTCAGTTAGAGCTATCAGAAACCTTAGATTTATCAGAACCATTAGAAACTTCAG
The DNA here is from genome assembly GCA_026419805.1 of Ceratocystis colombiana. Classification (NCBI taxonomy): domain Eukaryota; kingdom Fungi; phylum Ascomycota; class Sordariomycetes; order Microascales; family Ceratocystidaceae; genus Ceratocystis; species Ceratocystis colombiana. The sequence continues at coordinate 22,291 of JAOSLS010000116.1, forward strand.
ACACTTTGGAAAATCAGAAATTTATTTAGAACCATTGTGAGAAATCCAGAAGCTGATACCTCAATAGATACCTACATTCAGAACAGATACCAATACATCTTCAGACTTAGAATTGTAAACCTCAACTTCCTCTGAGATAGACATGGATAATAGCCCAGTAGTCAACCTAGGGCCCCTATAGTTCTAAAGCTTCCCTCAATTCCATAGGAAGAAGGGCCTTTATCACATCTGGAAATGCTAGATAATAGCTATACTATAGCTATAGTAATATACAGATGTAGCATAGGTCATAGTAGTAATGCAGGTGGTGTTGATAGGGGAAGTGAATGAGAGTATAGGTGGAGAGATCAAGTGCCTAGGGGAGATATTGGGGATGACAGTGAAGGATATCTAGAAGGTTCTGGACAACTGTTTTGATGACCCCCTCTTCAAAGCCTAGGCCAGTGAATAATTGGAGAATGTGCAATAGGGAAACAGGACACTAGAATAATACATTATAGAGTATCATAACCTGTTATAGTAGGCTAGAGGGGAGAAGTACCCTGAGGATATAAAGATCTAAGGGTTAATGAGAGGGCTTGACAATACCCTCTATAAGTAAATGATCATAATCCTAACTTGCCTTACCCTAGAGAAGTAGATTGAATCATTGTGCTATATCACACTATGTATAGAGGAACTAGCCTAGTGTAAAATCAGGAATAGGAAACTAATCCTATTTATATGTCTAGCTGAGATTCAGGAAGGCAACCCTATAGATATCAATGTCAACACTATGTGGATATAGGCCAAGCTATAGAGGCTAGTGTAAGGATTAGGACTAGGTCTCCTAACTAATGACATATACTATAGTAAAACATCAAAGTAGGTCTTAAAGGAGGTACTCTAAGCATAGAAAGAAGTAGGTGTATATTGTCACAGTTTAGATACAAGATGTTCTTTGTAGCAGGTTTGGAGATTCAGAATATGTGCATTGAGGGGGAAAAGGAGAAGAACTATCTAAACTAACTAGATGTGAGAGGGGTTTTAAGGGATTAATAAGTGGGGTGTATACCCACTATACCCTAGGCACAGCCTTAACATCAGCCTCTCCTCTTCCTTCTCTTTGTCTTTGGTTGAGCTAGTTAAGACTCCTTCCATACATTCAAAGCAATAGTGCCTTCAAGGTATTCAGCTAGTTCCCAAGTTGGTTCATTCCAACCTTGCCACTTAACCTTATATTCCAGTCTGCTATAGTGTTTTCTTTTATGAAGGATATTCTCCACATCATACATGTTGACTCCATCTTCATTGTTGACTGGCCCTGGTCTGTCATCATGTGTCTTTTGTGAAGGGAATAGGTTATTAGCTACTGGTCTCAGTCTGTCTGCATGGTATGTGTTGTGTGCTATTGAGCCTGGTATATCCAGCTTATAGGTATGGCTGTCAACCTTCTCTTTCACTATACATTGAATGTGTTTATTCCTAAGGCTTCTCCCTAGCCCTGGACCAAGTCATTCCTTTCTCAGTGACAGCCATACCCAGTCACCAGGTTTGTAGTCTTTATGGGCTTTTCTCTTTTTGTTTGCAGTGTTCTCTATGGCTGCTCTTGTCATTGTGAGGTTTGCTCTAGCCCATTCTACATTGTTCTTCAACTTCTGTAGGACTCTTTCTGCTTGACCTAGGGGACCATCTGGGTTTGATGTATCCTTTTCTCAGGAGGTTCAGGATTGTTTGGTGGAGCACCAGTAGTTCATCACAGCTCATTTTATATAGTAGTCCCTATGGAGCCTGCTCATCAGGTACTAACAATTCAATAACATGGTCCATCCCTAGGCATCTAGGAGGTAGTCTCTTTGCAAACTAAGCATCTGGATTGAAGGCATTAATATTTTCTTAGGAAATCTATACTGGGATCTTGGCCTTCTATTCCATTGGGTCAGCTGGCAAATGATCTTTTCTGAGACAGTCTAGAGCCTTGTTGATATCATTGATAGATGCTTGAAAGACAGTTACTACATCTCTGTCAGATTCCTTTTAGTCTCATTCCAAGAGTCTTTCAAAGGTTTCCATCTGTCTAATAAACTGTAGTTAGTAGATTACTCTGGTTTTCCATCCTATAATCATGACTTTCACCTTCTTAAATGTAATAGTCTCTTTCTCATAATCAATTACTACATTATTTCTTTTGAGCTATGGATAGCTAATCAGGAGCTCATCTGATAGGCCTAGTACAACCCATACTATATGCTTTTCTTTAAATCCACTAATGTCAATCTCAAACATTATGATCTAGTCTGAAATAGTAGACTTCATACTATTGAATGGTATAAGGCTATGAGTATATATAGCCTTTTGCATTAGGAGTTTAAACTTTTTAACAATGTTTTCATTGATTATAGAGGTGGAGGTGCTACTAGTATCTATCAAAGCTATAGATGCTATTAACCTATTAATGACTATATCTATCTCAATGGCTTGAGTTTTATCACTATATAGCCTATCCTCTTTTTCCTATTTCATAATAAAATCTTCAAAGTCTCCTTTAGACCTCTACACATGACTTTGTATAGAGGTAGTTAGTTTTCTAAAAGGCTCCTATTACTCTCTTCTTCTTTATCATCAAGTACTAGTGTGTCCTATATCTTCCTGACCCTAGAATCCTTAGTCCTAGGCAGTCTCATGGGCTAGTATAGGCAGCTACTAATCATATGACTACTTATCCTATAGCAATAGCACTGCCCTTCTTCTCAATATTGTTTGATCTCTTCCTATAAAACCCACTTTACCCTTCTTTTACTAGTGTCTTCTTTTGAGCTATGAACTCAGGTATAGGTTCCCTTACTCTGAGATAGGAAACTATAAGTAGAGCTTGATTCATTCTTAACCTTTCAGTTATATATTTTCATCCAGGTGCCAAGTGTAAGAAGTTCCTTTTTGAAGTCAGTGTATTTGTCAGGGAACTTCATAGACTACATCTACATTAAGACTATAATAGACAAGCCCTGTTTCAAGCTAGTGATCTTCACTAGGTCAGGCCAGTTTACACCATTGGCTTGTAAGAATAGCAAATCTATCTAGGCAATATACTCCTCAATAGGATAGTTTCCTATCTTAGTGGTATTTAGGTGTTTAGTGGCTTATTATTCTACTATCAGGTCAGAAAAGGTCTCTTCTAGGAAAGTATAGAAGGTCTCTAGTGCTTTTACATCATCTGGAGTAGAGTAGTAGGACCCTATGTATAGACCTATTCTGTCTCACACTTGGCCAGTGAGGTGGCTATAAACATAGGAGACAAATCCCCTCTCACCACCAAGAGCCTCATAGTCAATGACCTGCTTTTCCTTGATATCAGTCATAAATATATAAAAGTGCATATAACTTTTTCTATTGAATTTTTCAATGTCAGGCATAATGACATATAGTCATTTTTAGGTGTATTCTTTTCTAGTACATTCCCACTCTAAGGCTTTCACCTTCACCAGGAGTTACTCAACAATTTCTTCTATTTCTTTTGGTTTTGTTTCCTTATCTATAGTTTATTACTCCTCAGAGAGTTCTAGTTCATCTATAGGTTTATTTGTATTTTATTCAGAGTTCATTTGCCTTGTGGTTGGTGACATAGTGTCAAGGGTTTTCTTTAGTCATAAAAAAAAAAAAAAAAATTGGAATGTATATAGATGTCATAGTTTAGATATAAGATGTTCTTTATAGCAGGTTCAGAGATTCAGAATACATGCATTGAGGGGGAAAAGGAGAAGAACTATCTAAACTAACTAGATGTGAGAGGGGTTTTAAGGGATTAATAAGTGGGGTGCATACCCACTATACCCTAGGCACAGCCTTAACATATATCTATGCTATACATGACTAGGTTATTTAGTCTAGGTTTATCTGATAAAGCTAGTATAGAACCCTAATAGGTAGATAATGTAGACTAATAACTTGACAATGATAAGAGAGACCCCCCTAGAACCACTAGAAGATATATGTGAGGACTTAGGAAAAGAGTGAGCCCTATGTAAAGTCATATATAGGTGTACTAAGAGGATAGTATAGGGGAAAGGGAAAGTTAGCTACTAGTAGACTTATAGGAAAAAGTATAGAAGAGTAAGATGGAATGTGAACTTCTATTAGTAGATGTCTTAGTGAATAATAAAGCAATTACTATAGGGCTCATTGACCTAGGCTCTTCAGTATATAACACAGTGTCAGAATCTTTTGTAAAGTGTGCTAACCTCCACTGAATCCCTATATAAATGTGGACTATGAGAGGAATATTAGGAGCCTAAGGAGAAATCACAGAAGTTGTATACATGTCATTAGATATAGAGGGACACTAAGAACAGGACATCTTTGCCTATATCATCCTAGGGAATGAGTACAATATGATATTAGGGCTACTATAGATTAAGTAATAGGAGGTGAACTATATACTAAAGACCAATCAGCTTTTCATTACATCAAGTGGAGTAGTAGTAGAGTAAGTAGGAGTTAGGCAGGAGAGAGTGAAGTAGAAAGGTATAATAGGGACACCCTGCTAAGTGAGTGCAGTAGTCTATAGTACAATGGTAAAGTAGGTAAAGAAGAAAGGTCAAGAATCATTAATTTTTATCACTAGTCTAGAAGATATTAATAAGGCTCTATAAAAGAAAAAAGACCTAATGCTAGAGGAAATCAAATCAGTACTGCTAGAGTATTATATAGATCTCTAGGAAGCCTTTACACATGTAGGAGAGATGTTACTACTATACAAACCAGGGTTAGATATGAAACTAGAGATTAAACTAGGTAAGGAAGCACTATAGGGTCCACTATACTAGATGTCAAGAGATGAGCTACTGGTATTGAGAAAAACACTGACTAAACTGGTAGAGAAAGGGTTCATCTAGACAAGTAGCTCACTAGCAGGGGCACTAGTCCTATTCATGAGAAAGCTAGGCAGAGGACTCTAGTTTTATATAGATTACTGAGCTCTCAATACTATTCTCAAGAGAGACTAATACCCTATTCCATTGATCCAGGAAACACTATAGGTGATAGTAGGTGTGAAATAGCTTATGAAATTAGATGTTTAAGTAGCTTTCTACTATATCTATATTGAAGAAGGGAGTGAATAGAAGATAGTATTTAGGATAAGGTATGGATTATATGAGTGGATAGTTATGCCATTTGGATTAGTGAATAGACTATTGATTTTCTAGAGATATATCAACTATGTCCTATAGGAGTTCCTAGATGACTTTACCTCAGCCTATATTAATAACATCATTATATACTCTAAAGGTATAAGGATAGACTACTAAGTGAAAGTAAGGAAAGTCCTTTAAAAACTTAAAGAAGTAGAATTGAGGCTAGACCTTGATAAATGTAAATTCAAAGTGAAAAGAGTTAAGTACTTAGGAATGATAGTTATAGTAGGAGAGGGAGTTGTAATAGACCTAGAAAAGACAGAAGCTATATAAGAATAGAAGCCCTTAACTATAGTCAAAGGAGTATAAGGTTTCTTAGGGTTTACAAACTACTACTAGGATTTCATTAGAGACTTTTCAACACTTATAGCTCCCTTAGTGAAGTTGACAAAGAAGGATGAGCCTTTTGTATAGAGTTTAGAAGTGGAGGAGTCATTCAAGGCTCTAAAAGACACATTTCAGGATAGCAAGGTGTTAGGCAACTAGGATCTAGAGGAACAAACATAGCTAGAGATAGATGCCTTAGGGGTAGGGATAGGCATAGTCCTGTCTTAAGGCCTAGAGAGTAGAAAGCAGCTAATTGCCTTCTTCTCCTAGAAGATGAATGTAGTAGAGTAGAATTATAGTATCTATGATAAAGAACTACTAGTAGTCATTGAAGCTATGTGTAAGTGGAGAGGAGAAGTGAGGTCTTAAGGAATTCACTTTGATTATTGATCATAAAAACCTTAAGTACTTCAGGACAAAGCAGATCCTCTTAGAAAGACAAGTCAGATAGATGTAGTATATAGAGGAACTCCTACCCTTTATAATAATTCACTAGCTAGGACATTTGGCAATAGTCCTAGATGCTCTCTCTCATAAGGATGAATTCAATGATCTGAAGGAAAGAGAATAGAGTAGGACTCAATAGCTCTAGAAAGAAGATTAGGAGCTAAAACCAGGTATGCAAATTCATATGTAAAATATCAGTGGTCTATTCAACATAGATTCAGATCTAGATGAATTATAGTAGTAAGCTCTATAGAAAGATAAGGACTATAAAAAGATCACCCACTATATCTAGAATAAGCAGTAGTTCCCTATATCATTAGTACTACTAAGATTAGCTTAAGTAGTAGAGTGTGAGGTATAGGGCAAAGTTATAAGACATCACTATACTATCTAGGTACTAAACTATAAGTGACTGAGAGGAGCCCTGTTATAGAGGCACTACAATAACCTAATCTCTAGCTATAGAGGATGAGATATAATAGTAGTAGTACTTAGATAATAGTTTTTTTAGCTAGGACTAGATAATAATGTAAAGAGGTTAGTGAGAAACTGTGATTAGTATAGGAGAGCAAAGCCATAGTGAGAGAAGCTCTATAGGCTACTGAAACCACTGCTAATTCCTAACTAACCTTAGTAAGGAATATCAATAGACTTCATGACATATCTACCAGGTGAAATAGAGAACCTACTAGTAGTTATATACTAACTGATAGGCAATGTAATTCTAGTCCTACTAGTAGACATTGAGATAGAGATAGTGATCAGGGCTATTATCACTTATATATATGCCTACTATTCAACCCTAATATAGATTATTAGTGACTATAGGTAGTAATAGGTGAGTGAGATATAGAAAAGACTATATGAAGTACTAGATATTGAAAGGAAGCTCTTGACAGTATACTATCCCTAAATAGATAGGGGTGTTATAGGCTGGGTGCCTATGAGGAGATCAAGTAAGGGTACAGGAAAGGATCATGTGAAAGGGAGACATGTACTGAGCAAATCATCACAGTACTTAAAAGGAGGAATACTCTAGTCTTTAGTTCTTTTCTTATTTCCCTTCTCTCCTCAGTTTCTTTAAGAATAAATCACTTTAAGGTATAGTCCTTGAGACATCATTGTCTAGCACTGGCAACAATTCTTAAAGAAACTCTTTCTCATTATATAGCTTTATAACAGTTATATTTCTAATATTTGACCTCTCTTTATACCCCCCCTTCACTATGGACAATAACAGTAATAACATGGACCTATGCTATAATAGCTCCTAAGAATCTACCTTTCATTCAAGTCAGTCCTAATTCAATAGACCACCCACTGCAGTGACTGCTATACCTTTACTGACAGGTGCCCTAACTTCTGAAAACCCCCTAGCCTCCCAACCTCCCTAGATTGTTTACATGTAATAATAACTATGACAAGTCCTCCCCCTACTCTGTACATTTGAAGGAGACTGAAAAAAATACCTAGACTAGTGCCTAGATGCATTGAATAAGATCCTCATAGATGGGGAAGCTATAGGGCTACCCTTATCTCAACTTATTTACATTGTCTCCTGCCTACAAGGCATAGCCAAGGCTAGCTGCTATGAGTTTACTACAAGGCTCCAGGGTAAACTGAACCTAGAAGTAGGAGAATTGTTTAAGTATCTAGACAAGACCTACAAGGACCTAACTGCATGAGACCACTATATGGCCCTGTTGTGAACCCCCTAAGGCAATACCTTATTCTGAGAATTCTTCCCTGTGTTCAAAGGTCACCTCTCATAAATAGGAGGTCTAGCCTAGCCTGATGATGTAAAGATTGCCTAGCTGACAAGTGTTATAAACCTAGACCTATGTACCCTCATATCACTAATGGGAACTGATGACCTGACCTTTGACTAGTACTGTGATCTAGTGATATAGTGTTCAATGAACCCTAGGGGCTTGAAAATAGTCACTAGGAATGCTCAACCCCTACCTCCTACCCCCTACAGTAGGGAATTAATAGACTAGACACATTCTTATAATGTATATACTCAACCCACCTATAATACATTTGGAAAGAAGTTCCTAATAGACTAAGAGCTGAAAGGAAAGCAAGTGAAATAGGTGTCAGCAGAAGAAATAACAGCTTGAAGAACTACTAAAGTGTATTTGTATTACACCTACCTAGGGTGTAGCACCTCCTAATGCCCTCTGCTACCTACTGTCAACCCATCTAGACACACTGGAGCCAAAGTAAACACCACTCAGGTCTAGTTGTAGTGGAAAGCCCCTAATGTAGATGATGTGGTAGAGGCTGGAGATGATGCCAATGAAATAATAGAAAACTAATGTGTGTGGCTGAAAAGTACCTGTCACACAAGACATTAGAATAGGAATGGATGCAGTTTGAGAAAAAGATGACTAGCTGGACCTTCTGGACCAGTGTGATTGTAAATTCCTGACATGTGATCACAGTATTAATAGATAATAGGTGTAACTCCTTTGCCACTATCAATGAAAACACTATTGACCTCCTGAAACTAAAGTGTATGAAAATAAAACCCTATGCCCTGAAAGGTATAAATAAAGAATCAGTCCTAGACATAGTAGTGTATTTAGACCTAGATATCAGTAGTACCTAAACACATAGAGCATTCACCTATGTAGTGCTAGGCTAAAGTGAAAAACTAATTCTAGGAACACTATGGATAGAATAGAATAGTGCTGTAATCTCCCTAGATAGCAGTATCATAGAACTACATCTCCCTGATGTAATATATAAGGTCTACCCCATCTCTTAGTACAACAAAGTGCAATGACCTAAGGCACTTATAGGAGCTGTCATGGCTGCCTAAATACTGAGAGACAAATGTAGAGTGTGTAGAGGTGAAGAACCAGTCATATTCATAGCCACTATTTGTCACAGTACACTAGTGTCTTCTGCATAACTGTTACTATACACTAGTGTTCCTGCATAATGTAACAGCACACTAGTGTCCTCTGTATAACCACTGTCTGTCATGGCATGATACTGTCTTCTGCATGACTACCATTTCTACATGACCACTGTTTCCACACTACTTTAGTATTCCCTGCATTACTGCTGTCCTGCTCAAGGCTGGAGCCTTGCTCACCACTACCAACCTCACACCTCACTATAGATCTTGTTGACTATAACTCATGTAGATATATAGACTAGATAGAACCTCCCTCTATTACCTGAATGTTGCTCCCTAAGTAATGTCCTCATCTCCTTCCCTGAATATACTGAACTTCCTGTCCCTGTCTTCTGTCCTGGTATCTATTACTATCCTGAACATCCTGTCCTGCCTGTCCTCATCCCTGTCTACCTGTCCTGCCTGTCCTGTCTTTGAGCTATTGGGTTAGTCTCATAGAACCTTCCTACCTATCTATGACATTACATTGCTTCCACCCTTAGACACTAATGAGATGACTACCTACCTAGACCCTCCAACTATGCCTAATAGCTTTGAGAGCTTCAGTGAGGGGGTTACTAACTATACTAGTGCTTGGTTTGAATATGTCTGTGCCCTATTTTCATACACTGATGAAAAAGAATCTGAAATTACTACCCTAAACTATATAGTAACTACTGAGTCTACTAACTACACTGCTGTATGAGACAGCCTCACTGCTAATCTTCAAGCAACTCAGGGCTAGCTCAAGTATATACAAAATGAGTTGAAAGAGGCCTGGAGTGAGCTTTACCAGGCTCACCTCAATGAGCAAAGGGCTCTTGACAAACTCCAGTCAGCTATACCACCCCCTGCTGCACCTGCTGCTCCTACTACCCTTACTGTTGAGGGAGGAGAAGCCTCTGTCTCTATTCCTGCTTCTGCCCCTACTGTTTTCCCTGCCCCTGCTCCTACTCCTGTCCCCACATCTGCTCCTGCTCCTACCCTAGCCCTTTCTATAGCTGAACTATTTGTTGCAGGCTGTGCACCTACATTCAACAAGGATCACAGGACAAGGAGTGCATGGACAACTAGTGCCCATGGATGATAAATGGCTCAGAGAAAACTCTGTTAGATGGAAGCAAGAAATACAAATAGGACAAAAGGCACTTAGTTTTAGTTTTCTTCTTTCTTCTTTCTTTCACTAGATTTTTCTAAATAAAACGCTTTACAGTATTTTCATTGAGCAATCAATGTCAAGCACTGGCAACAATTTAGAAAAATCTCATTCATCATTTCTTTTTTGCTTGTGACCCCTGACTAACATTTGCCACCCTGTCCATGTGCCCCCAAATTATCTTCAATGTCTTCCCCTAGCTGCCTTTTCTGCATGCCCCCCCTCAAAAAAAAAAAAATAGTTTTTTTACTACCCTTTAGAATCATGGACCCTATGGATGTGAGTGAAGAAACACAACCACACCCAATGCCAGCTCTGCCCCCTTCACAAGCAAGGCCTGCCAATGCTGCCCCTCCACCAGTGCCCCCAACTGTACACATGATAGTTCTACAAGACCATCTATGACAAATTCTTCCTCCACTGAATTGTTTCAAAGGAGACTAGATGAAATACATGTGTTGGCAGTTGGATGCAGAGTATAAGTTGAGTATAGATAGGGACACCCTAGGTGACTCCCAAAGTCAAATTGCTTACCTGTTCATATGCCTGGATGGCAAGGCAAAACTGGGCTGCCTTTTGTACACAAAGACCCTCTGTGAGAGTACAAACCCCAACCCTTTCTCCCTGCTAGAGTACCTGGATAAGATGTATAAAGACCCTACCACCACCCAGCAGAACTTGGCCCATCTACAGTGACCCCAGGGAAATATGCCTTTCCAGGACTTCTTCCCAATGTTTGAGAGTCACTTGGCCCAAGCAGGTGGGCTTGACTGGCCTGACCAGTCCAAAATCACACATCTCAATGCAGTATTAAACCCAACCTTGAAGACTCTCATGTCTTTCATGAATATTGAGGGTATGACATTTGCCTAATACTGTGAGACAGCTATGTGATGTTCCCTGAACCCTGATGGGCTCCAAGTCATAGCCTGAAACTTGACAACAGCACTACCAGCAGCACCTAGGGGTGAGCCCATGGATTAGTCCCACACTTATACAAGTAACACACCTCAGGCCAAGTACTAGCAACCCACCCATGATGCAAAAGGTGTCCCCTATGCTATAGACCAGGAGTTGTAGGGAGGATGTGTGAAATGGGTGACAAAGGAAGAGTTAATTGCATGATGAGTGGCTAGAGTCTGCCTATGGTGCACAAGACCAGGGTGTGGCACCTCCTAGTGCCCCCTCAAGCCTGCCATCAACCCAGCCACTCATCAGGCAGTTGGTGTCCAGGCTACACAGACAGCTATGCTATACAGTGCACAGCTGGCCAGCCTTCTGAGGGAAGATACCAATGAGGAGGAAAATGCAGAGTTGGAAAACTGACATGTGTGATGGAAAATCACCTGTCACACAAAGTATTAGAAAAGGAATAGGTATAGTTCTAGGAAGAGAAAATGACAGGTTGGACTTTCTAGACCAGTGTAGTGATCAACCAACAACATGCTCTTACTGCTCTGATAGACAATGGTTGTAACTCATTTGCTACAATTAATGAAGAAACTGCCACCCTTCTAAAACTCATGTGTATTGAAATAAAACCCTGCCCCCTACAATCTGTGAACAACCAGTCAGTGTTAAAAGCTATTGTTCAACTTGACCTTGATGTGAGTGGTTCCTGCACCTGCAGAGCCTTTGTGTATGTGGTCCCTGGCCAAGCTGAGAAGCTCATCCTAGGCACTCCCTGGATCAAACAACAGAACACTACAATCTCCCCTGATAGCAGTGTGATAGAACTACATCACCCTGACACTCTTTACAAAGTCTACCCCATCACCTGGTACAAGAAGGCTAAGTGGCCTGAAGCAATGATCAGGGCAGTTATAGTGGCACAGATCCTCAAGGACCAGGAGAGAGTACACCAGGGAAACAAACCAAGAGTATTCACAGCCACAATGGCTGATATTGAGAAGGCTTTGCATGTGAAAAGCTGAACAGACCTGAAACAAAAAGTTCCCCACCATTACTGGAAGTACCTTGGGGTCTTTGATGAGAAAGAGGACCAGGAAATTCCCCACTGTCCTGGTATTGACATAGCTATCAACCTGGAGAAAGGAGACAATGGACAAGACAAAAGACCTCTATAGGGACTGCTATACAATATGTCATGAGATGAACTGCTAGTTCTCAGGAAAACACTCCTAGAACATCTTGACAAGGGATACATTCAAGCTAGCCAATCCACTACAGCATCCCCTGTCCTCTTCATGAAGAAACCTAGGGGAGGGCTATGTTTCTATGTGGATTACCATAGCCTGAATGACATTACAGTAAAAGATCAGTACCCTATTCCACTCATCCATGAGACACTGTGACAAGTAGCCAAAGCTAAATGGCTGACCAAGTTGGACATGTGTGCTGCATTCCACAAGATTAGAGTGAGAAAAGGTGATGAATAGAAGACTGCTTTCAACACTCACTATGGTCTATATGAGTGGAATGTCATCCCCTTTGGACTCTCAAATGGCCCTGTAGTATTCCAGTATTACATCAACTGGGTCTTGCACCAATTTCTCAACAATTTTTACTCTGCATACATTGATGATGTCTTGATCTACACAGATGGGACCAAAGAGAAACACCAGGAACAAGTCTGCCAAGTGCTTGCAGAACTGGAAAAAGCTGGCCTGCAACTTGATGTAGACAAGTGTGAATTCAAGGTTCAGAAGACCAAGTATCTAGGCTTCATTGTGGAAGCAGACAAGGGCATCAGCATGGACCCAGCCAAGATTGAAGCTATCATATCCTGGGAAGCCCTGAAAACAGCCAAAGGAGTAAGGTCCTTCTTGGGTTTCACCAACTTCTACCAGGTATTCATAAAGAACTTCACCAAGATCACAGCACCACTAGTAGCACTCACAGGGAAAAGCAAGCCTTTCATCTGGGGACAGAACCAAGAGAATGCTTTCCAGGAGCTGAAGAAGTGTTTCATTAGCAGAGGCCTACTTGTAGGCTGGGACCCTGATTTGGGAACAGATGCAACTGTTGTTGAGTTGGATGCTTCAGGTTTCAGTGTTGGAGGACACCTCTTGTAAAATGGAATACCAGTAGCTTTCTTTTCCCACAAGATGAATGATGCTGAACAGAACTACACCATCCACAACAAGGAACTCCTTAGGGTAATCTATTGTTTCAAAGAGTGGTATACAATGCTATGAGGCCTTGTTGGTTTTACCCTTGTGATAGACCACAAGAACCTGCAATATTTTACTAAGAAACAGCTACTCAATGAGAGACAGATCAGATGGTCAGAATTCTTACAGACCCTGCCACCTTTCAAAGTCATCCACTGACCAGGACACCTAAATCAAGCCACCAATGCCCTATCCAGGAAAGAACAGGATGAGCCAAAAGACCCTGGTGAAGGGCAAGAACTACAACTGTGGAAACATGAACAGGACCCACCTCTTCAAGCAATGCTGGCCCAAAGGCAGACCAGCCTCTTTGAGAACCATGAACTCCAGGACCTGTGGGATGAAGGAGCAGGTGAAGATGAAGAAACAGAAGCCATCTGGTCAGCAGTGAGAAATCAAGATACCACCAAACTCCTAAAGAGTGTTCAAGGACAATTGGGAGACTTCACTGAAAAGGACAGATGTTTGTTTTGCTATGATTGGCTATAGGTACTGAATTCCAAGCCACTCTGAACCAAACTTCTACAGGAAGCCCATGACAGTAGGGTGACTGGCCACCTAGGGAGAGATGGAACCATAGAGATCCTCTGCTGGCAGTTTTACTGGCCAGGCCTGAACTCAGACATCAGACAATTTCTATGCAACTGTGATGTTTGTGGAAGGGGAAAGGTGTGGAGGCAAAAGAAACAAGGCATCCTATAGCCTCTCCCTATACCTGATCAACAATGGAAGCAAATCTCCATTGACTTCATAGGCCCACTTCCAAAGTGTGACAACACTGGCAATGAACATGTTATAGTTATCACAGACTACCTCACTAGGAATGTGACTCTACAAGCATTACCTAACATCTAGACTAAGACAGTCATCAACCATTTCAATAAATGTCACTATAGACACCATGGACCCCTAGACTTAATTATCTCAGACAGAGGCCCACAGTTCACAGGAGGGTTCTGGAAACAGTTTTGCAAGCTGTTGAAAATCAGACACAAACTTACAACAGCTTACTATCCCCAATTGAACAGAGGCACAGAAAGAGCTAACCAGGAGGTTCAGGCATACTTACAGGCCTTCATGAACTTTGCACAAACAGACTGGGACTAACTGCTCCCCTCAGCAATACTAGCCATCAACAACCAACCATCAGCACCAAGAGCAAACATCAGTCCTTTCTTTGCCAGCTATGGTTATCATGTGAACCCTATACAACTCTCCATATCAGATGAAGACTGGAGTGCAGAAGGTTCAAACTTCAGCTGTGCAGAAGCCTTGGTGGAAAAGATGACTGATGCAACAGACCTGATCACCAGTGCCCTGGCAGCAGCACAACAGTGAATGGAGGACCAGCCCCAACACCCAGCAGAAGTGTATCAGGCAGGAGACCAAGTGTGGCTTACCATGAAGAATCTGTGGACAGCACAGTCCTCTTGCAAATTGGACTGGTTACACAGAAAGTTCACTGTAATTGAAGCACCAACTCCTCTGACAGTGAAACTGGATGTGCCTAAGGGAATCCATGATGTTTTCCATGTGGACTGCATTGAAAAAGCATCCAATGACCCTCTACCAAGCCAGCAGCAAGTGCCAGACAAACCAGCTGCCATTGTCAATGAGGATGGTGAAGATGAATAGATGGTAGAGGATATTGTGCAGGCCCAAGGAAAAGGAGCCAGAAGAAAGGTCCTGGTAAAATGGGTAGGATGGGATGATCCAACCTGGGTACCCATTGAAAACATCAAAGAAACAGAAGCTCTCAATCACTGGGAGGCCAAATGGGGACCAATTGCCACCAACAATAGACCACTAGCAGTGGGGAGACACCAGCCCAAAAGAAGAGGGGGATGATGTTGCAGGCTGTGTGCCTACATTCAACAAGGATCACAGGACAAGGAGTGCATGGACAACTAGCACCCATGGATGATAAATGGCTCAGAGAAAACTCTGTTAGATGGAAGCAAGAAATACAAATAGGACAAAAGGCACTTAGTTTTAGTTTTCTTCTTTCTTCTTTCTTTCACTAGATTTTTCTAAATAAAACGCTTTACAGTATTTTCATTGAGCGATCAATGTCAAGCACCGGCAACACTATTCATGATGACTCATACTGCTAAGCCCTCTGAATGACTACCTGACCCTGATAAGTTTAAAGGCAACTGGTTAGACCTTTGTCACTTCAATACCTAGATCTGCCAGAAGATATAAAGAAACTATGACTATTTCCCAGACACCTAAGACTGTATGGCCTACATCAATAACCACTTGAAAGGACTGGCATATGCCCTTATTCTACTATATATCAAGGATAGGGAATGCCTGCTTTCAGACTATAATACTGTCCTGAAAGTCCTTGACTATACATATAGGGACCCTGACAAGGTCAACTGTGCCTGTAGTGAATTGTTCTGCCTCTGACAAAGCAATAAGGATTTTGCTACCTTCTTCTCCTAGTTCTAGTGCCTGGCTCTTAAGGGAGAAGTAAGTGAATTGACTCTACTAACCCTTCTTGAGCAAAACATCTTGAAGGAACTCTATGTAATACTATTGCATCATGACCCCCTAAGTTATGAATACTATGAATTCACAAACTTCCTCTAAAACCTTGAGAACCACATGACCTGCTTTAGCTCTATAATATTGCCTACTACCTAGACTCATGCTCCCCCTGCCTAGAACTATGCTCCCCCTGCCTAGAACTGTACCACTGCCTCTGAATCCTATGCCCCTGTCCCCTAGGCCCTAGCACTAGGGAACATAGACCTAAAAAGAACAACTGCCCCTCTACTAGACCTAGATGCTATAGACCTGTCCTATCAATGCTATGCCTCCTGCTGAGAAAAGGGTGAATACTACTATTGTAGAATAAAGGGCTACCTAGTGGGCTAGTGTCTATAACCTGATAACCAATAGCTCTGCTTGGCTATACTGTCCCCTTCCTCTACTACTATAATACCCCAGGTCTCCTGCTCCCACTACTGCTATGACTCCTTCTCATCCTTCTACTCAGACTGCTCTAGTGATAGACTAAAAAAAGGAGCTTGCCTGGAATAAGCTGCCCCTAGGTGGAACCTCCTAGTATAACCCTGAACTAGATCATTCATATCTCAGCTACTGCTATATATAGTCTTCCAATTGAGGAAGAATACAATCAGTGGTCAGATCTTATGATCCTCCCTATAGAACTATCTCTTTAAGACTATTCCTTCCTAACATACACCCTGACTGACTATGGTGTAGAAGGAAAAGCCTTTATTGATGCCACCTAGGTATCTCTGTACTGAATTCTAACCTACCCCCTCTACTCTCTGTTTAGAATTGAAGTATTTAATGGAAGAGAAACTGAAGCTAGGAAATGTACTCATTATGTCTATGCCTGCCTCTATATAAATGATTACTATTAGAAGAATGTTTTGTTCTTTGTTATATAGCTCACTCATTACCCTATTATCTTAGGTATACCTTAGCTAAAGCAATATGACCTAACTGTCTGCTTCACTAATCACTCAATCACTTTTGATAGTGAATACTACTGAAACTACTGTAATATTCCTAGTAAGCCTGAGAAGCTTTGAGCCTTATATAATATCCCCTATAAAGATTGACCTAGTAACTTGCCCCTATGACCCCTGGCCCTTTATAGCCTGAACATTGTCCTGATCTTGAAGGAAGGTGCTATTGCCTACTCCTACCAGTCTGCCTATTGACTGTTTGTGATGACACTAGAAGAAATCAATTGAATCCTGAACTGCCCTGACTCCCTGGACTCTATAAGTCCCTGGAAACCTAAACCCTTTTCCCTACCTGCTGAATTGTCAGACTTCACTGATGTTTTCTCCCCTCATGAGGTGGAAAAACTACTACTACACTGACCTATAGATCACTATATCCCCCTGGTGGAAGGTGTGA
Source organism: Ceratocystis colombiana (assembly GCA_026419805.1). Taxonomy (NCBI): domain Eukaryota; kingdom Fungi; phylum Ascomycota; class Sordariomycetes; order Microascales; family Ceratocystidaceae; genus Ceratocystis; species Ceratocystis colombiana. The sequence goes on from JAOSLS010000116.1 coordinate 39,340, forward strand.
AACTGCCTTTCAGGCCCCTGTACTCCATGTCCTAAGATGAACTGAAAGCCCTCTGAGAATAGCTTGATGAAAATCTCTAGAAAGGTTTTATCTATCCCAGCTCCTTGCATATTGCCTCTCCTATTCTATTCATGAAGAAGGCCAATGGAGGACTGTGTTTTTGTATTGATTATCATGCCTTGAACACTATGACTATTAAAGACTAATACCTACTGCCCCTAGTCAAGGAAACTCTAAACAATCTATATGGAATACACTACTTTTCTAAGATTGATATCATCTCTACTTTCAATAACCTCTATATGACTACAGGAGAAGAATACCTGACTGCCTTCTACATACACTTTGGCCTCTTTAAGAGCCTGGTCATGCTGTTTGGACTGATGGGAGCCCTATCCTCCTTCTAATAATACATTAACTCTTCCCTGAGAGAATATCTTGACCTGTTCTACACAGTGTATTTAGATGACATCTTGATTTACAGTCATACCTATGAAGAACACATGGAATACATCTGAGCAGTCCTCAAACACCTCTGTACTACTGGATTATATACCTAGGCTCCTAAGTGCAAGTTCTACTACACTGAAACTAAGTTCCTAGGCTTGATCATTAGCTGTGATAGCATTCATATAGACCTAGCTAAGGTCATAATAGTATGTAATTAGCCTACCCTGAGATCCCTGACAGATACCTAAGCCTTCCTCAGCTTTAGTAACTTTTACTACCACTTCATTTATGACTTCTCTAGCTTAGTCACCCTATTGACACACTTGATGAAGAAAGATGTCCCTTTTGTATAGGATTCTACCTGTGAATCAGTATTCTAAACCCTAAAAGACCACTTCTCCTCTACCCCTATCCTAGCCTATTTCAATTGGGATAAGGACATTATCCTCAAGACTGATATATCTGATTATGTGTCAGCTAGTATTATATCCTAATACAATGACAATAGTACCCTCTGCCCTATTGCTTTCTTCTCCAAGAAGCATTCAGCAGCTGAGTATAACTATGAAATCTATGACAAAGAACTCCTAGCCATCATCTGCTGTTTTGAGGAATGGTGTCCTGAACTGGAAGGTGCCCCTTCACCTATGAAGGTTATCACTGACCACTGAAATCTAGAGTACTTCATGTCTATAAAGCAACTCAACTACTATCAGGCCTATTGGTCTGAATTCCTATCCTAATTCAACTTCTATATCATTTACTGCCTAGGTAAGCTAGGTGTAAAGCCTGATTCACTCATACACCAGTTAGAAGACTTACCTAAGGAGGGTGATGACTATCTTCTACACTAGAGCTAAACTATCCTGAAGAATCATAACCTACCACCTGATACTAGCTACTAGACTCACCTGAATCAGATCATCCTGCTGATAAATCTATAAGAACTCTTCTACACTACATATGATTCTGACCCTATACCCTGTGCTACCTTAGCTGTAATCCTGAACCCTGAAACAAGCCACCTGCTAACACTCACCCTAGCCAAGTGCTTGGAGTGCAAAGGCTACCTATATGTACAAGACCACTTATACATTCCTGAAAGTAATGCCCTGAAAGTAGAGCTCCTCTGTCTATACTATGACTCTCCTATCTCAGGACATCCAGGTCATTCTAAAACCTATGACCTCCTGTCCTAGGAATACTACTAGCCTGGTATAGTAAGGTACATCACCCACTAGGTTCACTAGTGCTATACCTACCACTGTATGACACCCTTCTGTGATGGCTAGAAAGGCCTACTTCACCTACTACTAATTCCTAAGAGAGTATAGTGTGATATATCTATTGATTTTATCACCTACCTGCCTAAGAGCAATAGCTATGATGCCATCCTTGTGATTATAGACCACCTGACTAAGATGTATTATCTAATTCCCTGTCATAGCAACTATAATACTAAAGACACTGCCTATCTATACCTGAAGAATGTCTAGAAGTTATATAGCCTTCTATTGACTATTATCTCAGACTAAGGACCTCAATTCATTACTGAATTTTGGAGGTGCCTATCTCAGTCCTTGAAAATTGAACTAACCCTATCCTCTGCCCACCACCCTGAAACTAATGGTCAAACTGAGAGAATAAATTCAGTCTTAGAACAATATCTACATGTGTATATAGCATATCTATAAGATGATTAGGAAGATTAGTTACCACTAGCTGAGTTCTCTAGTAATGTACATTACTCTGAAACCACTAATATTTCCCCTTTCTTTATGAACTATGGATTCTAACCCTAGATGGGATTTGAGCTAATCTCTGACCTGCCTGATTCCACCTAGTCCTGAGATACTACTGCCTTTACTGCCTGAATAGAAGAGATAACAGAACTGACCTATTCTGAAATAGCAATGGCCCAAAACTTCCATGAAGAGCAGGCAAATTAGCACTGCTAACTACCCTACCAGTTCTAAGTTAATGACAAAGTCTAGCTTGATACCTAGACAATTCAAACTGCCTAGCCTTAGAAGAAGCTAGACTAGAAGAACTTAGGACTATTCCACATCTACAAGATCATAAGCCTATACACTTATAAACTTGAGTTACCTACCTCTATGAGGATATATCCTATTTTCCATATGTCTAAGCTCTGATATGCTAATACCTCTGACCTGATCCCTAGACAAGTCTATCCACCTCCACCTCATGTTGAAGTGGCTGGACAAACTGAATATGAAGTCAAAGAAGTCTTAGACTCCTTCTAGGAACACTATAGCTATAGATGCTGCCCCTGCCTGAAATATGTTGTTCATTGGACTAGCTATGATGACCTAATAACTGAGCCCACTGAATACCTGGAAAATGTGAAATAGCTAGTGGAGAACTACTACTGCTGTTACCCTGACAAGCCTGGCCCCTAGGTGAACCCTCCTGGTTACCCTCTTGGCATCAATGGAGCTCTGCTGTAGAGAGGGGGGTACTGTCACAGTACACTAGTGTCTTCTGCATAACTATTACTATATACTAGTGTTCCTGCATAATGTAATAGTACACTAGTGTCCTCTGTATAACCACCATCTGTCATGGCATGATACTGTCTTCTACATGACTACCATTTCTGCATGACCACTGTTTCCACACTACTTTAGTGTTCCCTGCATGACTGCTGTCCTGCTTGAGGCTAGAGCCTTGCTCACTGCTACCAACCTCACACCTCACTGTAGATCTTGTTGACTATAACTCATATAGATATATAGACTAGATAGAACCTCCCTCTATTACCTGAATGTTGCTCCCCAAGCAATGTCCTCATCTCCTTCCCTGAATATACTGAACTTCCTGTCCCTATCTTCTGTCCTGGTATCTATTACCATCCTGAACATCCTGTCCTGCCTGTCCTCATCCCTGTCTACCTGTCCTGCCTGTCCTGTCTTTGAGCTATTGGGTTAGTCTCATAGAACCTTCCTGCCTGTCCATGACACTATTGTAGATATCAAGAAGGCCCTGTAAGTCAAGAGCAAGACAGACCTAAAGATGAAAGTTCTAAAAACATATTAGGAACACTTAGGAGTCTTTGAGGATAAATAAGATGAAGAAATCCCCCACTGCCTAGGGATAGACTTGGAAATCCACCTAGAGAAAGACAAGAATAGCAAAGAAAAGTGAGCCCCCTGGGGCCCCCTCTATAGCATGTCATGGGATGAACTATTAGTCCTGAGAAAAACTTTACTAGAACACCTGGATAAAGGGTATATATGAGCTAGTCAATTGGCTACTACAGCACTAGTTGTGTTCACTAAGAAACATAGAGGGGGTCTGTGGTTTTGTGTAGACTATTGTGGTTTGAATGCAATCACTATCAAGGATAGATACCCTCTCCCCCTTATATATAAAACCCTCTGCTAAGTAGCTAAAGCACAATGGTTGACTAAACTAGATGTATGCATAGCTTTCCATTAGATCAGAGTGAAAGAAGGTGATGAGTGGAAAACAGTATTCAACACACACTATACCCTCTATGAGTAGAAGGTAATGCCCTTTAGACTTTCAAATAGATCAGTAGTCTTCTAATGATATGTCAACTAGGTACTGAGGAATTACCTTGACAACTTCTATTCAGTATATATAGATGATATTTTGATCTATATAAATAGGATAAAACAGGAGCACTAAGAATATGTCCTAAAGGTGCTAGTAGAACTAGAGAAAGCTAGGCTCTAACTAGATGTAGACAAGTGTGAATTCAAGGTTAAGAAAACAAAGTACTTGGGGTTCATCATTGAAGTGGGAAAGGGTATTAGTATAGACCCTAGAAAAGTTAAAGCAATTTCCACCTAGGAAGCCCTAAAGACAGTCAAAGGAGTCTGATCCTTCTTAGGATTCACAAACTTTTACTAGACTTTCATTGAAAACTTCATAGAGCTAGCTACCCCCTTAGTAGAGTTGACAGGAAAGAATAAACCTTTTGTCTAGGGTGAATGCCAAGAACAAGCCTTCTAGATGCTAAAAGACTACTTCTGCTATAGAGGCTTGCTAGTAGGATAGGACCTAGACCTTGAGGTAGATATAACTGTGGTAGAGAGTGATGCTTCTAGCTTTAGTATTAGAGGACACCTCTCATAGAATAGACTACTAGTTGCCTTCTTCTCTAGAAAAATGAATGACACTAAATGAAATTACCCTATCTATGACAAAGAACTACTAGGAGTGATAGGCTATTTCAAAGAATAGTATCTGATGCTCTAAGGCCTGGTAGGCTTCAACCTTATCACAGATCATAAGAACTTGGAATATTTCACTAAGAAACAGTTGCTCAATGAAAGACAAGTGAGATAGTCTGAATTCTTATAATCCCTACCCCCCTTCAAGGTCATACACCACCTAGGACACCTCAATCAAGCTGCTAATGCACTTTCCAGGAGAGAACAGGATGAACTAGAGGATCTAAGAGAAGGGTGAGAACTTCAGCTGTAGAAACCCCTTCAAGTCAACTATCTCTACACAATGCCTACCCAAACCCCAAGTAACCTATTTGAGAAAGCAGACCTCCAGAACTTATGGGAAAAGGCTGTAAAAGAAGATATAGACACAGAAGCTATTTGGAATGCCCTTTGAAATCAAGACTCTACCAAGATGCCTAAAGACATATAGGGACAACTAGGGGACTTTAGTGAGAAAGATAGCTATCTATTCTATAGAGACAGGCTATAGATACTAAACTCTGAACCCTTGAGAACTAGACTTTTACAGGAAGCTCATGACAGCTGAGTGATAGGCCACCTAGGACAGGATAGTACAATTGAGATCCTATGTTAGCAATTTTATTAGCCAGGTCTAAATTCAGATGTCAGGTAGTTTATACACAATTACAACACTTGTGGAAAAGGAAAAGTCTAGAGACAGAAGAAACAAGGCATCCTCTAAACCCTTCCCATCCTAGACTGACAATGGAAATAAGTCTCAATAGACTTTATAGGACCCCTCCTAAAGTGTGATGACATAGGCAATGAATACATCATAGTTATCACTAATAGGCTCATAGGAAGTATTACTCTACATGCCCTACTAAACATCTAGACTGAAATAGTTGTCACCTATTTCAGTGAATGTCATTATAGTCACTATAGCCTCCCTGATTCTATTATCTCAGATAGAGGGCCCTAATTCACAAGTGGTTTCTAGAGACATCTATACAAACTGCTAGGAGTAGAACAGAAGCTGACAACAGCCTACTATCTATAGTCAAATAGAGGTATAGAGAGGGTGAACTAAGAGATCCAGGCCTATTTACAGGTATTTATCAACTTTGTATAGTTAGACTAGGATAAGCTACTCCTATCAGCCATACTAGCTATTAATAACTGACTATTAGTACTATAAGTAAACATTAGCCCCTTCTTTACAAATCATAGGTACTATATAGACCTAATCTAAGTGGCTATACCTGAAATAGAGTGTAGTGCAGAAGGTTTAAACTATAGATATGCAGAAGTATTAGTAGAGTATATAGTAGATACAAATGACATGATAGCCAGTGCCCTAGCAGTAGCTCAGCAATACCTGGAAGACTGACCTCAATGTCCTGTAGAGCTATACTAAATTAGTGATCAAGTCTAGCTCACTATGAGGAACCTCTAGATGATAAGAATATCCTATAAGCTAGACTAGCTATATTGAAAGTTCATAGTCATAAGGATACTAACACCTCTGACAGTGGAACTAGATGTCCCTAAAGGAATATACAATATGTTCTATGTAGACTATATAGAAAAAGCTGTAAAAGACCCACTTCCTAGTCAGCAACAAGCTCCAGAGGAACCCCTAGGTATAGTAAATGAAGATGGAGAGGAAGAATAGGCAGTGGAGGACATAGTATATGCCTAAGGCAAAGGAAATAACTGAAAAGCCTTAGTAAAATGGTTAGGTTGGGATGATCTAACATAGGTACCCCTAGATAACATCAAAGACACCTAAGTGTTAGACCACTAGGAAGCAAAGTGGGGCCTGATCTTAGAAAACAATGGACCTCCTATGACAAGAGGACATCATCCTAAGAAAGGAGGGGGGTGATGTTATAGGCTAGGCACCTATGAGGAGATCAAGCAAGGGTATAGGAAAGGATCACATGAAAGGGAGATGTGTACTGAGCAAATCATCACAGTACTTAAAAGGAGGAATACTCTAGTCTTTAGTTCTTTTCTTATTTCCCTTCTCTCCTCAGTTTCTTTAAGAATAAATCACTTTAAGGTATAGTCCTTGAGACATCATCGTCTAGCACTGGCAACAAGGGGTATAGAGAGAGTGAACTAGGAAGTGCTATTTTACCTATGAATATATATCACAATAGACTAGGAAGATTAGCTAGAATAGATCCCCCTGGTATAGCTATCATTGAATAACTATCCTCAGCTACACTACTATAGAGTTAGCCCCTTTTTCCTTATGTATAGTTATAACATTATACTAGTGTAGATAGAAGGAATAGACAAAAGTATAGAAGGGAGCAGGATAGTGAAGGCAGAGGAAGTAGTAGTCAAACTAGGAGAGTTGAATGAATAGGCCTAAGTGGTAGCAGTAGATATATAGTAGAACATAGAAGCCTAAGTGAACTAATACCATAGCCCAGCACTGATTTTTAAGCTAGGAGACAATATATAGCTGAAAATGAAGAATATATAGATAGGTAGACTAAGTAAGAAGCTAGACTAGCTAAATGCAAAGTATAAGGTAGTTAGGCAAGTTTCTCCTCTGACCTATGAGCTGGATATCCTAGGAAAGATCTACAAAGTCTTTCATATTGACCTCCTCAAACCAGCTGGAAAGGACCCCTAGCCAGGCCAAAACAGAGAAGCAAAGGTAGTAGTAGTGCTAATTATATTAGAAGAAGGACATGAACTATAGGAAGTGGATGAGATTCTATGTGTAGTGGGGAAGGGGAATACAAGGAAGGTTTAGGTGAAATGGACTGGATTTGGGATACCAACTATAGAACTAATTAATGTGATCTTAGAGACTAATCTACAAGTAATAGATCAATGGGAATCAAGATAGGGACTAATTATAGAAAATAATAGACCTAAAGATACCTACTTGACTAAATCAGGAACTCTGAGAGCAAGATAGGCAAGGATACTAGATTCCACATGACAAGGACATAGGTCAACCCAGAGAAAGAGAAATATATTAGAGGGTGGACTAGTAAAGGATGAGGGACTAGGCCAGAATAGGAAAGTGGAGCCAGACATGCTGGAAAATCTTGTAGAAGATAAAGAGGGGGCACTGCTAGTAAAGGCTTTAGATAGTTTCTTCCTTTCTCCCTCATCTGACAATAAAGTCATCAATCAGCAAACTTCATACCACCTACTAGTCCTGTAACACTCTAGAACTATATCATTATCAAAAGGTGGGGCTACTACTATTTTATAGGCACTTAGCTCCTAGGGCTTTAGGCCAACTCTATAAGGGTACTAATGGATAAAGTATTTAGATGAACTATAGTAGAGGCACTTCCTATCCTACTTTCATTATTCTTATACTTCTATAGAAACCTATTTTGCTTTAGGATAGTCTGACTACTAGTCAGAGGACACTTGGTAGGTGCACTCCTAATCTATAGTGTCTAGGTTATACTAGGGTGTAGTTATAGTGGGGAGAGAGGTTAATAGCCTGTCATCCTCTCTCTATTATAGTAGTATTTAGGAGGTATATACTACTATCTTCTTATATTCCTTATAGTCTATTAGGGGAAGGTTACTTTAGATCTATTAATAGAGAGTAGGGTCAAGGCTTTGTCTAAACTAGAGAATTTTCTACCTATAGTGTAGGTCATTACCCTGAGTAAGGCTAAGGAGGTCATTAAACTTTTAGATATAGTCATTAATCTTTGACTTTCCTTAGTAGATCATCTGGATCTTCAGTAGGGCCTTCTCCTTAGCTAGAGGGTCTTTAAAAGCCTTCTAGAGTTCTTCAAGGAAAGCATTATATATGCTAGAGGCATTATAGAGTTTAGTGTCAAGTATCCTCTTGATTTAGTTATGAGCTGAGTTAGCTATACTAAGGTATACTAGGGTTATGAACTCACTATCAGGAATATATGTTTTCTCAATTTCCTAAATACACTTTACTTGATTAAACCAGATAGTAAACTCATCTAGGTCAGTAGTAGTGAGTTTTAGGATCTTAGTTGAACCTCTTGCTATAGGTGATCCCAGTAAGCTGTTATACTGTGTATTGAGTAGTTCAAGGGAACTATTAAGCATCTGAACCTATTACTCCAGTTACTACTCCCTAGAAAGGGGTGGAGCTTGTTATTACTATTGCTATTATTATTGTTATTATTCTACTATATTAGTATTAGGCTAGAGGGGGGGGGGGCCAATATAAGTTATAGCTAGAAATAATCAGTGAACTAGTAAAATATGTTAAAACCAATGATATAAGCAATCCAGTGTGACTAGTAACTAGTAAAAATTGTGGGAGCCAGTAAGAAAAAAAGATTAGAATATGATGTAAGGGCCTTATCTTATGAGAATCAATAAAGTATAGTAGAAACAAATATATTCTAATAGGGAAAGAAAGGAACTAAACTAAGTCTAAAATTAACTGCTAACCTTTGCTATATTAGTATTTTGAGAGAGGCATAAATAATTATTCAGCCTTTTAGGGCTAGTATACTTGTGCTCCTCCAATAGATAGGTTGAAAAGTCTTTAGACTCTATTTGGGTTTTCCAAACCCTAATGACTAGGGCATTAGCCAACCTGAATAGCATTACATTCTACTCAAAACTCCCTAGCCTAGTGTAGAATATAGTCTTCCACTCATCTCCTGGCTTAATACAGATGTTATAGAATGCTGAGACTACATTGAACTTAGTGAACTATTACACTTTATAGATTCTATATAGGGTTTCATTAAACTTAGGAAGGGGGAAATAATCCTTTTCCATGTATTTGTTCAGTGCTTAGTAGTTAATATAGAAGCATAAGCCTCCCCTAGGTTTCTAGACAAATAGGATTAGGGCAGTAGTAATAGAGCTACTAATTCAGATGAATTTCTTCTTCAATAGGTTTAGGAGGGTCTAGTAGAGCATAAGTAGTTCCTTATATGATATTTTATATAGGGGGCCCTAGGGGGCCTTGCTATTAGGAACTATAAGGTTGATCTTATAGTTTATTCCCTTTCTCAAAGGGGGAAGTCAGTGTATATATAGGGCTTTAGGATTAAAAGTAATATAGTTATCAGGGGTCACCTATAGGGGAATCTTATCTACCTAGCTCAGGTCAACTAGTCCCTCTTCCTTAGCTAACTTATAAAGAGCTAGGTTAATATCCTTAAGGGACACTATAAATACTAGTAGGTGTTCTAGGGTTTCCTATTATACTATAGTTTATATACTATTCTATACCTATACTATATAGATCTCTCAGGGTCTCCTAGGTACCTTAGCCTAGGAGGAGTAGGGAATAGAGAAGTAGGGGAAGATTAGTCAGTCATACTTATAGTCAATTATAGCTAAGTGTACTTTACACTATAGGTAGCTAATGAGGATTTCATCCTATTTCATGTTTAGGATGACTAGTGCTAAAACCTATTCCTCTAGTCCTCTAATGTCTATAAGGAAGTAGGTAACTTTAGTCATTATTAAAGTAGGTTAGTCATTAAATAAGGCTAGATATAGTGGGGTAATGAGTATAGATCTATATAGGTTAAGCTATTTATATATATGATTAGGTATAATGATAGAGGTTATATTCCCTAAGTCTACTAAAGCAGTAGTTAGATAGAATCTATTAACTACTATATCTACTTCTAAGGAACCTCTAACCTCTAATTTCTTATAATGTATTAGTAGCTCTTCTAGTAGTGTCTCTTTCCTCTGAAGGTGACTGTCTATAGAGGGTACTCTTTTCCTAGGGTCCTAGCCTATAGGCCAGGTGACTCATCTTCTAAACCTTCAGTATTAGAGTCTATTACTAAAGGGGGCTAGGCTACCTAGGCCTTTCTTTCTAATAGGTAAATAGGGGGGGTATAGGGGTAGCTACTAATAGTATATCCTAAGGCCCTATAGTAGAAACATAGTCTATCCTAATAGTATTAGGCAAGGACTTTGTCTAAGACCTAGACTACTCATTAGTATTGACCTTTAGAGTTATACACTATATATATCTATGTCTAGTCTATATAGTCATCTCCTTTAGTAGTTATAGGAGGCTCTCTAGGGGCTAGTAGGGCCCTCTATAATAGGCTAGGACATGAAGATGACACTAAGGCTATATAGTAGGCCTTGTATTAGTCAACTACTTATATCTCTTACTAAAGCTCTTAGACCTATAGTACCTATGTGTTATATTCCTTAGGTAGAATTATAAAATAGTAGTATAAGATATCTATGATCTTTAGGGAGATAGAAGTCTTTAGGAGTTTGATCTTTTAGTAGTCAATGAACTTGTCATAACCTGAGAGGTATAAGAGCTCTTTGAACTACTATAGGTAGGCATTAAATGACTTATTTCCTTAGTGGAGTTGATATAGAGTATAGTAGGCCTTGCCTACTACTATTAGGTCATAGTACTTAGTATATATTATCTTTAGGAAAGATTCTCCTAAGAGGAGGTAGGCTATATCTAGGTGTTAGACCTGTGCTATAGTATAATATATAGCAGGTCCTTTGAGTTTATTGATTACTATAGTGATGAACTCCTTATTAGTATTTAGGAATTCCTTATTAACCTCCTACTTCATTCAGAGGTATTAGTAGTATATTAGGAAATCCTTAAGATCTCTCTTGAATATAGGAGCCTCTATCTTAGGGCAATATGAGGTACTCCCTATAGTCTTCTATATAGGTAATCCTAAGAGGTATTTGAATTATATAAATGACTATCCTTTAGCTTTAACTATAGCCTGGAGTTATATGATATAGTAGAGGTAGTTTACATAAGCTTTAACTACTTCATCTACTACTTCTAGAGTAATGGTATAGGCTACTATTAGGGGGTCTACTTCTATAGGAGAAGCCTAAGGGGTATTCTCTAGTACTTAGGGGTTCATTATAGTGTAGGTTCTATGTCTTCTATATCTTCTATAGGTTCTATGTCTTTCATAGGGTCTATAGGTTCTATAGGTTCTATATCTTCTATAGATTCTATGTCTTCTGTTTTATAAGTACATTCCTTATAGTGCTAGTGTCACTCAAATAGTAAGAGGAATGATTATGATGTAAGGGAGTGAATTAAATAAAAGGATGTATTGGCATAAGAATAGAAATAATTATTGAAGAAGTAAGAACTAACTAATACTACAGATGATAGAGGGTTCTATACTACTTTATACTGAAGAAAGATAGACTACTTCTTATTAAAGGCCTAGACCCCTGGGACTATTCCAGGAGAGAGGTCTTGATGAATATGCTGTCTCTGGCAATTGTGTCTGAGACATGTCTGATGAATAGGCTGTTTCCAGTGGTTGTGTCTAAGGCATGCCCCAATGAATAGGCTATTTCCAGTGACCGCATCTAAAGCAGGCCCTGAACAGATATGCTGTCTCAGGGGGATTGTGACTAAGGGAAAGGCCCTAGGCAAAGCCTCTATAGGTTGCAGACCCTAATATAATTCCTAGATAAGTCTATCTACCTCCACCTTATATTGAAGTGGCTAGATAAACTAAATATAAAGTTGAAGAAGTCTTAGACTCCTTCTAGGAATACTATAGCTATAGACACCACCCCTACTTGAAATATATTATTCATAAGACTAGCTATAATAACCTAATAACTGAGCCCACTGAATACCTAGAAAATACAAAATAGCTAGTGGAGAACTACCACTACTATTACCCTGACAAGCCTGGCCCCTAGGTAAACCCTCCTAGTTACCCTCTTAGTATTGACAGAACTCTACTGTAGAGAGGAAGGTACTGTCATAGTACACTAGTGTCTTCTACATAACTATTACAGTATACTAGTATTCCTATATAATGTAATAGCACACTAGTGTCCTCTATATAACCACTGTCCATCATGGCATGATGTAAGGGAGCGAATCAAACAAAAGGATGTATTGGCATAAGAACAGAAACAATCGTTGAAGAAGCAAGGACTAACTAATACTACAGATGATGGAGGGTTCTACACTACTTTATACTGAAGAAAGATGGACTGCTTCTTGCTGAAGGTCTAGACCCCCAGGAACATTCTGGGAGAGAGGTCTTAATGAATATGCTGTCTCCAGCGATTGCGTCTGAGACATGTCTGATGAATAGGCTGTTTCCAGTGGTTGTGTCTAAGGCATGCCCCAATGAATAGGCTGTTTCTGGTGACTGCATCTAAAGCAGGCCCTGAACGGATATGCTGTCTCAGGGGGATTGTGACTAAGGGAAAGGCCCTAGGCAAAGCCTCTATGGGTTGCAGACCCTAACACATGATACTATCTTCTACATGAGTACTATTTCTATATGACTACTATTTCTACACTACTTTAATATTCCCTATATGACTGCTGTCCTGCTTGAGGCTAGAGCCTTGCTCACTACTACTAGCCTCACACCCCACTGTAGATCTTATAGACTATAACTTGTGTAGACATATAGACTAGATAGAACCTCCCTCTATTACCTGAATGTTACTCCCTAAGTAATGTCCTTGTCTCCTACCCTAAATATACTGAACTTCCTGTCCCTATCTTCTGTCCTGGTATCTGTTACTATCCTGAACATCCTGTCCTGCCTGTCCTCATCCCTGTCTACCTGTCCTGCCTGTCCTGTCTTTGAGCTATTGGGTTAGTCTCATAGAACCTTCCTGCCTGTCCATGACACCCTCTACCTACTATAACTAAAACACTAAAACATATATTAGTGGTAATACTATTTATAAAACTGGATATCATTTCTACCTTCTATAATATCTATATTACTAAAGGTAATGAATGGAAAATAGTATTTAGGATATACCATAGCCTCTATAAATAGTAGGTTATACCCTTTGGCCTAGCTAATGCTCCTATACATTTCCAAAGGTTCATCAATAGCCTTTGAAGACCCTATCTTAAGATCTAGGCCTCTGCCTATGTGGATGATATACTGATAATCACCAAAGGATCACTAGAAGAACACTATGAGAAAGTTAATTTAGCTCTCATATGCCTATGGGAAGGAGGTTTAATAATAGATATTAATATGTTAGGGTCTGCAACCCATAGAGGCTTTGCCTAGGGCCTTTCCCTTAGTCACAATCCCCCTGAGACAGCATATCTGTTCAGGGCCTGCTTTAGATGCAGTCACTGGAAACAGCCTATTCATTGGGGCATGCCTTAGACACAACCACTGGAAACAGCCTATTCATTAGACATGTCTCAGATGTAATCACTGGAGACAGTATATTCATTAAGACCTCTCTCCTGGAATAGTCCTAGGGGTCTAGACCTTTAGTAAGAAGCAGTCCATCTTTCTTCAGTATAAAGTAGTGTAGAACCCTCTATCATCTGTAGTATTAGTTAGTTCTTACTACTTCAATGATTATTTCTATTCTTATGCCAATATATCCTTTTGTTTGATTCACTCCCTTACATCACAATTATTCCTCTTACTATTTGAGTGACACTAGCACTACAAGGAATGTACTTATGAAATAGAAGACATAGAATCTATAGAAGACATAGAACCTATAGAACCTATAGAACCTATAGACCCTATGAAAGACATAGAACCTATAGAAGACATAGAACCTATAGGACCTATACCACAATGAACCCCTAAGTGCTAGAGAATACCCCCTAGGCTTCTCCTATAGAAGCAGACCCCCTAATAGTAGCCTATACCACTACTCTAGAAGTAGTAGATGAAGTAGTTGAAGCTCATGTAAACTACCTCTGCTATATCACATAAATCTAGGCTATAGTTGAAGCTAAAGGATAGTCATTTGTGTAATTTAAACACCTCTTAGGATTGCCTACACAGAAGGCTATAGGGAGCACCTCATATCACTCTAAGATAGAGGCTCCTACATTTAAGGGAGATCTTAAGGATTTCCTAATATACTACTAATACCTCTAAATGAAGTAGGAGGTTGATAAGGAATTCCTAAATGCTAATAAGGAGTTCATCACCATAGTAATCAATAAACTTAAAGGACCTACTACACATTATGCTATAGTACAGGTTAATGCCTAGATATAGCCTACCTCCTCTCAGGAGAATCTTTCCTAAAGATAATGTATAATAAGTACTATGACCTAATAGCAGTAGGTAAGGCCTACTATACTCTATATCAACTCCACTAAGGAAACAAGTCATTTGATACCTACCTATGGTAGTTTGAAGAGCTCTTATACCTCTCAGGTTGTAATGAGTTCACTAACTACTAAAAGATTGAACTCCTAAAGACTTCTATCTCCCTAAAGATCATAGATGTCTTATACTACTATTTTACAATTCTACCTAAGGAATATAATACATAGGTACTATAGGTCTGAGAGCTTTAGTAAGAGATATAAGTTGTAATGATCTATGGATCATATATGGTTCAGGCCCTGCCCTCACCTAGGAAACTATACAATACACCAGAAGCCCCTTTTGCTCCTTAGCCCCTTCTCCTAGTGTCTTCCTAGTGTCCTCCTAGTGTCTTCCTAGTGTCCTCCCTTAGCCCCTCTACTAAAGTGCATGTCTCCCAACACATATATAAACCACTTGACCACTATCATTAGCATAGCTCACCTTAGTTTCTTTTAGAACTTATTGAGTTCTTCTTTAATACAGAGCCATTATGCAATTGAATCTTCTTATATCTCATGAAGCCTTATATTAGAACTTGATCAGTCCTTTTCTTTTTTTTCTATGGATTTGACAATTTCCCCCTTCAGTACCTTTGTTGTCCTCTGTCCTCTATCCTCTGTCCTCTGTCCTCTATCCTCTGTCCTCTGTCCTCTGTCCTCTGTCCCCTGTCCTCTGTCCTCTATCCTCTGTCCTCTGTCTTCTGTCCTCTGTCCTCTGTCCTCTGTCCTCTGTCCTCTATCCCCTATCCTCTGTCCTCTATCCTCTGTCCTCTATCTTCTATCCCTATTCCAAACTCCACCACCATAGACCCCTCAAACCTAGCCCAACCTATGCATGCTCCTGAGCCTACTATACTTCCAATGCCTGTAGAAATGAAAGAGGTATTGTTTGAGTTGCACTATGAGCTGAAGCAGTCCTAAAACTCCTAGGAACAAATGTACTAGAAACTCAAGCAATTAGAGCACACTTAGCAGTGTATATTCTAGTAGTTCTAGGAGGAAATCAAAACCCTCTAGTAATAAATGATAGCTAGCCTACTATAGATCACCTAAGCCTTCACTACTCTAACACCTCTAGCCCCCTCAGTAGCACCTAGTGCCCCAGCCACCCCCTTGGCCTCTACAAGCCTTCCAGCTCCCTTAGCCCCTGTAAGCTTCTCAGCCCCCCTAGCCCCTATTGGCCTTTCAGCCCTAGTAATCCTAGAGGCATAACCTACTAGACACCCTAAGCCCTACCTCCTAGACATCTACCTCTTCTTAGGAAAAGGGTTAGAATACCAGGTATAGTCTTAGATAGTAGAGGCTAAGCTAGAATAAGATAGTGATACTTATAGGAATGATAGTAACTAGTTCACCTACCTATAGATATAGATGTCTACTATAGTACAAACTAAGGTATTACTACTATATAGACAAGCTAAGTTGAAGAACTATACTATAGCCTAATTTCTCAAAGCACTAGACACTATATTTCTAGATCCCTATATAGAGGAATATACTAAGGCTAAACTATACTACCTGAGTCAGGGAAACAATGAACTATTTTCAGTGTTTATACTAAAGTTTAAGAACCTACTCCTTGAGGCTAGGATTATTAGTGACTGCACTTATATCTCAAGCCTTAAACAATGCCTTAATAATAAGCTCATCAGGGCTATCTATATAGGTATTAAAGCTAAAACCTACTCTACCTTTATCTCTGAGGTCTTTAGCCTAGCCTCTGACCTAGAAGCACTGAGAGAGCACTAGACCCAGGTGAACACACTCCCTAGATTTGGCCACTGGACACCTGCTCTAGCACCCCTGACCTAGGCTGCTCCCCTACTAGACAAAATAGATTGGCAACTATCCAACATCCCCCTCAAGCCTATAACCCTGGGAGAGAGGGAGAACCTAAAGCAGATAAACTTGTGTTTCTACTGCTATAAACCAGGGCACCTGCAGTGGAACTGCCCCCTTAACCAGGGGCAGCCAGTAGTGACCCAGGCCATAGAAGCCCAGCAACCTGATAATGTCCCAGTCCCTACTAAACACCTAGAAAACTGCTAGGCCTGGATGACTGTCACCATCCAGCACCTGAAGGGGAGATAATTGCCAAGAAAGAAATAGGAGCAACAGGTACTTACATAGATATAACTCTAAATAAACATATCCTTACTGTAAGGCTTCACAAGATACAAGAAGATTCAATTGCATAACAGCTCTGTATTAAAGAAGAACTCAATAAGCTCTAAAAGAAACTAAGGTGAGCTATGCTAATGATGGTGGTCAAGTGGTTTATATGTGTGTTGGGAGACATGCACTTTGGTAGAGGGGCTAGGGGAGGACACTAGGAAGACACTAGGATTACACTAGGAAGATGCTAGGAGAAGGGGCTAAGGAGCAAAAGGGGCTTCTAGTGTATCATATAGTTTCCTGGGTGAGGGCAGGGCCTGAACTATATATAATCTATAGATCATTACAATTGATCCCTTCCCCTCCTTTCAGGTCACCTATGGATAGTCAGTGGTTTACTCATATTCTTCTAGGGCAGCTATGTCTTTAAGGTATACTAATGGTTCCTAGGTTAGTTCTATATAACCTGTCCATTTTCCTAGCACTTGGTATTGTTTCCTGTATTTCTAGTGTTAGAGGATCTTATCCACTTGGTATTCCCCTATAACTACATTATCTATAGCTTCCTCCTGTGATATTAGGGGTGGCTCAGGATTAGAGGACACTTGGGATAGTAATAGGTCTTCTCTATGCCAGTGGACTAGGTTGATATGGAATACTGGGTAGATGCTAGAGGGGGTGTTGAGTTTGATAGTATAGGATCTAATAAGGCTAATGACTTTATATAGTAGTGCTAACTAGTCAAGTTTCTTTGAGGGGTATAGGGTATAGACATTCTTAAGTCTCAGGTAGACTCTATCACTGACTTAGAATGATTCTATAACTTATCAGCCTTTATTAGTGTGTCATTCCTGTACTTCTTAGGCTAGGGCTATAGATGCCTAGGAGAATGCAGTGGCTTCACAGTGTTTTGCTAGCCAGTTATGTCCTGCTATAGCTGGGGAAATACTTGAGCCTGTGGGTTGTAGGGCATTAGTTTCAATGGGGTCTATGTAGTAGCTATAGCAGAAGAAAAATAGGCTAATACCTATGGATACTGAAACCTAGTTGTTTAAGGTGATCTATGCTTAGGGCAGTAGGGAAGCCTAGTCATCTTGTAGGTAGGCTGTGAATGTCTGGAGGTACATCTCTATTTCCTAGTTCAAGTGTTCCTGTGCTCTATCAGTCTCTAGGTGGAAGGCTATGGACAAATGATAAGTGATTCCAAGTTAGTAGTATACTTCAGCCTAGAAAAGGCTGATTGTCACAGGTGAGGTGCAATGCTATGATTTGTATATAATCTTTATTGATTGATGGGGAGGGAAAGGAGTCTATCTAGAGGGTTGTGCTAGTGAGCAGGGTGAGATACTTCACTTACCCCCTGCATTTCTACCTACCTTCACTGCCTTTCATATTCAGTACTAAACTACAATATCATTCTCCTTCTCCTCCCCTTCCTTCTTCTTCCACTTACTCTTCAGTTGGCCTATTAGTGTGAGGTAAGTTTCTTTAGGTCTATTGTTTTTAGTTATTAGTCCCTATTTCACTTCCTAACTATGTAGGGCTTCTAAATTGTTGTCAATCACATTATTGATTAGTTCATAAGTTGGTGTTTCAAACCCTTTCCACTTTATCTATACCACCCTCTCTTTCCTCTTTCTAAAAGCATAAAGGATGTCATCTACAAGCTATACTTCTTCTCCTTTTTCATTAAAGAGTAGGGTTATCTTATTAGAGTCTGTATTTTGTCCTGGCCATGGGTCTTCTCCTGCTGGCTATAGTAGATCTATATGAAATGTTAGGTGTATCCCTCTTGGCATATCTAGCTCATAGACCATTAGTACTACTTACTTTATGACTTTGTATT
This sequence comes from Ceratocystis colombiana, assembly GCA_026419805.1. NCBI lineage: Eukaryota > Fungi > Ascomycota > Sordariomycetes > Microascales > Ceratocystidaceae > Ceratocystis > Ceratocystis colombiana. Next base: position 58,019 of record JAOSLS010000116.1, read on the forward strand.
TTCCATTGAGCTAGTTGAGTTTACAGTTAGGTCATCTAAGTTTCATATTCTTCAACTTTAGCTATACTTCTTGTCCTGGTTAGAACATTAGTACTGTAGTACAGTGCTTGTTTGCTTGTCTTTCTATGTTTTGTTATATGTCTATAGTGATGACTTAGGCCTATTCTATCAATTCTCTAAGTTTAGTCTTGATGGCTTCTACATCTGCTATTTTACTCCCTTCTGCACTTGTACTGACTTCCTCACATATCTAGACAGGAGTGATATTATAGCTATGAGTAAGAAAGAATAGGCTCACCCTATGTCTTCTTAGCTATAGCCTGTTGTTAAGGGCTATCTGTACTGCTAGGATCCACTTAGCCTAGTCTTATTAGTCTATTGCTATTCTTATGTATAGAAAGATCTGAACTTCTTGGTTTATTCACTTAGTTATACTATCTGTCTATAGGTAGTATACTATTGATAGTCTTCTCTTAACCCTAAGGGTTTCATAGAATGTTTTCTATAACTCCCTTACCCATTAGGGACCTCTATCACTGATGATCTATTCAGGTGGTCTATGATATGTATATATATTGGCTAGGATAGTATCAACTACTATTATAGTTTTTATATCTTCTAGGGGTACTAAAATGACATTACCTATAAGTCAGTATATAACTATAAGTAGGTCTATGAACTTTCTAGGCAGATGTGTTATGAAATCTATAGAAATTCCTTGCTATAGCTAGGATAGAATTAGTAGAGGTGTTAATAACCCATGGATTTTCTCTCTCTAGGGTTTTGTTCTACTACACTAATCACAATTTCTCAGTAGTCATTTGACATCTTCTATCATCTTTAGCTAGAAAAACTATCTATAGAGTGCTACTATTATTGTATCGCTGCCCCTATGTCCTAATATTGGGTCAATGTAATGCCTCTTAAGTAGTTCCCCTTTTAGCTCTTCATAGTCTAGTGTCTATATTGCATGTCAGTAGTATATAATGCTGTCTCTCACTGAATAGTCTGATTCTTATGCTAAGCCTAGAGGGACTAGTGTCAATAGGAATTGTGTTCTTTGTTCTATGTGTTCTGTGATTTTCTCATAGTTTGAGTCTTTGTTTATCACTATCCTCTATAGTTCTCCTAAGTTTAAGTCAGTTTCAAATAGGTTTCTGGTTTCCACTCCTGTCAATATAGATTCTTCTATGATGGACTGTTGTATAATCTCAGTGTGTTGTGTTTCCACTAGGTCCTAACTCTCTTTCCAAAGGCATTTGGTTCTGCTTTCATCTCTTTCTTCCTTATTGAAAAATTCATCCTTTCTCAATAGTGTATCTAGTACCACAGCTAATTTTCCTAGACAGTGAATTGTAGTAAATGTTAGTAGTGACTCCAGTTCTTCTATCCACCTTATTTGCCTTTCAGATAGTAGTTGCTTTGTTCTGAAATATTACAGGTTTTTATAGTCTATCAGCAGTGTGAACTTTTCTAGCCCTCTCAGCTCTCCTCTGCACTTTCTTACTGCCTCTATGACTACTAGAAGTTCTTTATCATATATGCTATAGTTCATTTCTATTAGGGTCATCTTTCTAGAGAAGAAGGTGATTAGTTGTTTTACTACTTCTAGCCCTTGGTTCAAGACTACACCTATTCCCACTCCTGAAGCATCAGTCTCCAGCCATATTTGCACTTCTGGATCCCAGCTTGCTAGCATGTCTCCTTTCACAAAGGCATCCTTTAGCTTAGTGAATGCTATTTCCTCTACTTCACCCCACTTGAATGGTATATCCTTCTTTATGAGTGCTACCAGTGGTGCTGTTAATTCTATGTAGTCTTTGATGAAGTCTTAGTGGTAGTTGGTGAAACCTAGGAAGCCATAGACTCCTTTTACTGTTATAGGCTATTGCTAATCTTATATAGCTACTACTTTCTCAGGGTCTATTTCAATGCCCTTTCCTGCTATGATGATCACACCTAAGTATTTGACCTTTTGCACTTCAAATTCATACTTGTCATGTTAGGGTCTGCAACCCATAGAGGCTTTGCCTAGGGCCTTTCCCTTAGTCACAATCCCCCTGAGACAGCCTATCCATTCAGGGCCTGCTTTAGATGCAGTCACTGGAAACAGCCTATTCATTGGGGCATACCTTAGACACAACCACCAGAAACAGCCTATTCATTAGACATGTCTCAGACATAATCACTGGAGACAGTATATCCATTAAGACCTCTCTCCTGGAATAGTCCTGGGGGTCTAGACCTTCAATAAGAAGTAGTCCATCTTTCTTCAGTATAAAGTAGTGTAGAACCCTCTATCATCTATAGTATTAGTTAGTTCTTACTTCTTCAATGATTATTTCTATTCTTATACTAATATATCCTTTTATTTGATTCACTCCCTTATATTACAATCATTCCTCTTACTGTTTGAGTGACACTAGCACCACAAGGAATGTACTTATGAAATGGAAGATATAGAATCCACAGATGACATAGAACCCATAGAACCCACAGACCCTATGAAAGACATGGAACCTATAGAAGACATAGAACCCATAGGACCCATACCACAATAAACCCCTAAGTGCTAGAGAATGCCCCTCAGGCTTCTCCTATAGAAGTAGACCCCCTAATAGTAGCCTACACTACTGCTCCAGAAGTAGTAGATGAAGTAGTCAAAGCTCATACAAACTACCTCTGCTATATTGCATAACTCCAGGCTGTAGTTGAAGCTAAAGGACAGTTATTTATATAATTCAAACACCTCTTAGGATTACCTATATAGAAGACTATAGGGAGCACCTCATATTACCCTAAGATAGAGGCTCCTATATTCAAGGGAGATCTTAAGGATTTCCCAATGTACTACCAATGCCTCTGAATGAAGTAGGAGGTTGATAAGGAATTCCTAAATACTGATAAGGAGTTCATTGCCATAGTAATTAATAAACTCAAAGGACCTGCTATATGTTATGCTATAGCATAGGTCTAATGCCTAGATGTAGCCCACCTCCTCTCAGGAGAATCTTTCCTGAAGATGATATATACCAAGTACTATGACCTAATAGCAGTAGGTAAGGCCTACTATACTCTATATCAACTCCACTAAGGAAACAAGTCATTTGATACCTACCTATAGTGGTTTAAAGAGCTCTTATACCTCTCAGGTTATGATGAGTTCACTAACTACTAAAAAATCAAACTCCTAAAGACTTCTATCTCCCTAAAGATCATAGATATCTTATACTACTATTTTACAATTCTACCTAAGGAATATAATGTATAGGTACTACAGGTCTGAGAGCTTTAGTAAGAGATATAAGCAGTTGACTAGTACAAGGCCTACTATATAGCCTTAGTGTCATCTTCACATCCTGGCCTATCACAGAGGGCCCCACTAGCCCCTAGAGAGCCTCCTACAACTGCCAAAGGAGATGACTATATGGACTAGACACAGATGTATATAGTGTATAACTCCAAAGGTCAATACTAATGAGTAGTCTAGGTCTCAGATGAAGTCCTTACCTAATGCTATCAGGATAGACTGTGTTTCCACTACAGGGCCTTAGGACATACTGTTAGCAGCTGCCCCTATGCCCCCCCTATTCACCTATTAGAAAGAAAGGCCTAGGTGTCCTGTGTGATAGCCCAGCCCCCTTTAGTTGTGGACTCTAATACTGAAGGTTCAGAAGATGAGTCACCTAGCCTATAGGCTAGGACCCTAGGAAAAGAGTACCCTCTATAGATAGTCACCTTCAGAGGAAAGAGACACTGCTAGAAGAGCTGCTAATACATTATGAGAAATTAGAGGTTAGAGGTTCCTTAGAAGTAGACATAGTAGTTAATAGATTCTATCCAACTACTGCTTTAGTAGACTCAGGGAATATAACCTCTATCATTATACCTGATCATATGTATAAATAGCTTAACCTATATAGATCTACACTCATTACCCTACTACATCTAGCCCTATTTAATGACTAACCTACTTCAATAGTAACTGAAGTTACCTACTTCCTCATAGACATTAGGGGACTAGAGGAATAGGTTTTAGTACTAGTTATCCTAAATATGAAATAGGATGAAATCCTCATCAGCTATCTATAGTATAAAGTACACTTAGCTATAATCAACTGTGAGTATAACTGACTAATCTTCCCCTACTTCTCTATTCCCTACTCCTCCTAGGCTAAGGTACCTAGGAGACCCTAAGAGATCTATATAGTATAGGTATAGAATAGTGTACAAACCATAGCATAATAGGAAACCCTAGAACACCTACTAGTATTCATAGCATCCCTTAAGGATATCAACCTAGCTCTTCACAAGTTAGCTAAGGAAGAGGGACCAGTTGACCTGAGCTAGGCAGATAAGATTCCCCTATAGGTGACCCCTGATAACTATATCACTTTCAATCCTGAAGCCCTATACATACACTGACTTCCCCCTTTGAGAAAGGGAATAAACCATAAGATCAACCTTATAGTTCCTAATAGTGAGGCCCCCTAGGGCCCCCTATATAAAATATCATATAAGGAACTACTTATACTCCACTAGACCCTCCTGAACCTATTGAAGAAGAAATTCATCTGAATTAGTAGCTCCACTACTACTGCCCTAATCCTATTTGTCTAGAAACCTAGGGGAGGCTTACACTTCTGTATTGACTACTAGGCACTGAACAAATACATGGAAAAGGATTATTTCCCCCTTCCTAAGTTTGATGAAACCCTGTATAGAATCCATAAAGTATAATGGTTCACTAAGTTCAATGTGGTCTCAGTATTCCACAACATCTGTATTAAGCTAGGAGATGAGTGGAAGACTGCATTCTACACTAGGCTAGGGAGTTTTGAGTGGAATGTAATGCTATTTAGGTTAGCTAATGCCCTAGCACAGTTCTAGTACTTCCTAAACTCAGTATTACAGGAGTACCTAGATGACTTTTGCTCAGTATATATAGATGATATACTAGTCTTCTCAGAAGGTTCACTAGAGGATCACTATAGGAAGGCTAACCAGGTCCTTGAGAAACTAGTTTACACTAGCCTTATAGTTGACATTGATAAGTATGTATTCACTGTTCAAGAAGTCAAGTATCTAGGCTATATTCTCATACCAGGGAGAGCTAAGATAGACTATATGAAAGTCATAGCTATAAAAGAATAGGAAGTCCCTACTATACATAAGGAAGTATAGTCCTTCATAGGTTTTGTGAATTTCTACTAGATCTTCATCAAAGACTTTTCAGCACTGGCCTATCTATTAGTAGAGCTAACAGCTATAAAGAACCTATTTATATAGTCCCTAGAAGCTGAGAAAGCCTTCTAAAATCTCAAAGACACATTTTACTCTACCTCTATCCTGAAAACCTTTGACCATTAACCTACCAATAACACTGGAAGCAGATTCATTAGGTTATAGCACAGGTGCTATCCTCCTTCAATGACATGGTAAACAGCTATTCCCATGTACATACCTTAGTAAGAAGTTATCACTAGTAGAAGCTAACTATGAGATCTATGACAAAGAGTTACTAGTGATCATGAGGGCTCTCAAGGAATGGAGGGGAGAACTAAAAGGGGCCTAACACCCTATATATGTACTAACTGACCACTAAAACCTCATGCACTTTACAGAGACCTGCCAGCTCACAGAATGGCAAGCTCAATGGGCCCTACTTCTATCAGAATATAACCTCAAGCTTGAACACTGCCCTAGGAAGCTGTCCCCCCTCCCTGATGTACTGTCCTACTTGAATACACCTAAAGACACCAATGACCCCTGTATCACTACATAGAAGTGCCAACTGCTCCAGCTAGATAGAAATGGGTTAATGAAAGTACAGTGAGTTGAAGTGTCTAATGAGTTACCTACCTCCCCCTTCTATAGTGCCCCCCTATACAAGCTATAGGAAGAAGCCATCAAATCTAATAATACATACTCCCTTATATAAAGTGTAGTAGCTGTAGGAGCACTATGCTGGCCAGAGGCCCTCAAAGGTATATGGAAAGTCTCTATATTAGAATGTACCCTTGACACAGTGGAACACCTCTGCTAGTGCAACTGAATTTGGATACCAGTGTCAGAGCCCCTCTGCACAGGACTACTACAGGCAATCCATGACTCTGCAGTGTTAATTCACCTAGGAAAAAGGACAATAGTCTCTGAGTTAGCTAAACAGTACTTCTGGCCACATTATACAGAAGATACTACACACTTCTGCTATAACTATAAGTTATGTAGAAGTGTGAATACATAGTGGCAGATGAAGCAAGGGCTACTGAAGGGACTGCCTGTGCTAGATCAGATATAGCAGGATATTAGGCTCAACATAGTGGGCCCATTAGCTATAGTAGAGTGGGATAGGCACTCTTACCAGTACATCATGACACTCATTGACCACCTCTCCAAGGGAGTAATCCTAATCCTATACCACTCTATAGATATCCTATACCTAGCAGGACAGTTCTTAGAGCACTACTACCCCTGCTATGGTCTCCCTATAATAATTACATTAGATAGATAGTTTACAGGTGCATTCTAGAGGTGTCTCTATACTATACTACAAGTAGAATACCACCTCTCCACAGCTTATCACCTATAGATGAATAGAGCTATAGAAAGAGTCAATAGTGAGATCAAGATGAAACTAACTAAGCTCCTCTATAAACATGAGGATTAGTTAAGCTACCTACCATTAGTGGAATTCACCCTTAATATAGCCACTAGCTCTATAACAAACACCTCTACATTTGCTATATGTCATAGTTATGATCTAGACTTAGTAGAACTCAACCTATCCACACTGAACTCCCTTGAATCCCTAGACCTGAAGAACAACAGCCCTATAGCACAGGCTACACAGGTGCTCCAGAGCCTCTGAGACACAGTAATATAGGCCTAAGCTACACTATCTGATGCCTGAGTCACTATGGAGGAATAGAGCAACTAGAAGTGTCTCCTACACTGACACTTCAAGGCAGGTGATTGGGTTTAGGTCTCAAAGAGTTCACACACACAACAACAAGAAGGACCAGGGTATAAACTATGGCCTTGATACACTAAGGCCCAGGTCAAGGAACCAGTGGGAATACACACCTACTGGCTTGACATATAAGGGGCCCAAGGCCATAATGTATTCCATACTAATCAACTACATTATATCAGTTCAGACCTATTCCCATCACAAGACATACATCCAGTTGAACCAGATCCAGTGATAGTGGATGGTGTACTAGAATAGGAAGTAGAGAAGATCTTAGGACACCACCCTACCAGCTGTACTCAAGAGGAAAGCTACTACATCAAGTGGTGAGGCTACTAGAAAGCAACTTAGGAGCCAGCATCTGCACTGGAGGATACAGAAGTATTAGAAGTTTATTTACACAAAGAAGGAAGGATCTGAGTATCTGATTGATAAGAAGTTCACCACCCTTCCTCTCCCACCCATTGGAGGAAAAAGAAAAGGAGGAGGGGCTGATGTTAGGGTCTGCAACCCATAGAGGCTTTGCCTAGGGCCTTTCCCTTAGTCACAATCCCCCTGAGACAGCCTATCCATTCAGGGCCTGCTTTAGATACAGTCACTGGAAATAGCCTATTCATTAGGGCATACCTTAGACACAACCACTGGAAACAGCCTATTCATTGGACATGTCTCAGATGTAATCACTGGAGACAGCATATCCATTAAGACCTCTCTCCTGGAATGGTCCTAGGGGTCTAGACCTTTAACAAGAAGCAGTCCATCTTTCTTCAGTATAAAGTAGTGTAGAACCCTCCATCATCTGTAGTATTAGTTAGTTCTTGCTTCTTCAATGATTGTTTCTGTTCTTATGCCAATACATCCTTTTGTTTGATTTGCTCCCTTACATATAAAGGTATCCTATAAGTCTATGTATTGTGTTAGTAGTCTTTCACACAGTTCTACTAGTAATGTTTCAGGCTTCTTCTTCAGTGCTTTATTAATATCCTCTATGCTAGCTATGAAGATCTTTATTATGTTATTGCCTTTTCTCTTGGCTATTCTCATCATCACAGTGAATGCTTGTCTATTGACTATACTCATTTTCATTTTTCTATTGTTCTTTTTTTTTAATCTTTCCTCTCTCACTCTAAGTTTTTCAACCACTATATTACTAGAGCAGATAATCATTCTATCCTCTTAGGGTATGTAGATAGCTCCTTACTTTTTGATCTATAGTAGCCTAAGTATTACATCATAGTTATTGCCAGGTATAATGTATATAAATACTTCTCTTTCTTCATAGCCTTCAATATTGATAGATATATAGGCTACTTCCTTGATCACCCCTCTACTTCCCATTACTCCTTTCATTGTATACACTAGGATTAGAATATACTTTAGTTGAGCTTGTTTTATAAATAAATCAGATACTATATTATATACTAATAAACTAGGGTCTATTAATATAGTTATTATATTCATATCATTGATCAGGACTTCTACTAAAAGAAGACTATAGTCTATTATTTCTTTCTATTCTCTCAACTAAAGTTTAGTTAGATCCTCCTCTTAGTGCCCCTACTCATGACTTTATATAGGGTTCAGGCTTTTCCCTAATCATCTACTACTGAGGTTTCTTCTACTAGTAGTATATTCTATTCCTCAACTGTGGTGTTATTGACTTAGGTATAAATAGGGGCTAGCCTTCTTACTGGTTTCAGGGGGCAAACTCTAGCCTAGTATTTAGGTCATACATAGTGTAGGCAGATGTTTGCCTAGTGTCTTCTAGACATCTCTTCATTACTAACCTATTTTATGACTCTACCCCTATACTTATAGTTATCTAGTAGCCTAGGGCTAGAGTTTTATATTGTCTTAGGTCTTAGGGTGGAGTAGGACTGTGTATAATTCAAGTCAATATCTATTGGATCACTGTATTCTCTTAGGATCTCATTATACTAGTTCAGGCTACTAATATATATACTGAATTTATTGAGGTTTTTATTTCTCAGGATATTTATATACACTTATCTATAGATTTTGACTTCTTCCTCTAGTGTTTTGCCTAGAGCTGTAGTAAGTATATAGTACATCACCTTCCTATCTAGTCCCTTACAGAAGGCATCTATCTTAATCTCCTCTGGCCATACCTGTCCTCTGGCCTCCTATAGCAGTTTGTAGAAGTCCTAGATGTAAATTTCATATGTATCTCCTTTCTACTTCAGGGTATTCAGCTTCATGTGTACAGTGTCTATATGTCCTAGGTCTTTGAACCTATTATCAAGGACCTTCTATACCTCAGCTTCTATTACCCCTTCTTTTTTTCATACTTCTATTAGTTTTTCACTAATACCCTCACTAGCTTGTATTGTCAGGGACATTAGGATGAGGGTGATTTTTTTTTAGTCACTGAGGTTGTCTTGATAATCCAATACTCCTTACATCTGGTTTTTCCAAGCCCTATATAGGGCTCAGTTACTATCATATAGAGGGCAGCCTAGGGCTACTACTAGTGTATTTTACATCATTTGTTTTCTTATGTCTTCAATGGGGACACTATAGGTTCTTATGTCTTCAATAGGGACACTATAGGTTCTTATGTCTTCAATAGGGACACTATAGGTTCTTATGTCTTTAATAGGGATGTCTTCATGATCTATTAGGCTTTTGTAAATACTTGAATCTTCTAATGAGAATTGATATATTAGTATTAAGTTTTTTTTTTCTTTTTGTATGAGGTGTTTTTATTTATTTTTAGGATGATCAATCAATTTGTCATAGGTGAGGCATAATGCTATGATTCATATATAATCTTTATTGATTGATAGGGAGGGAAAGGAGTCTATCTAGAGGGTTATGCTAGTGAGCAGGGTGAGATACTTCACTTACCCCCTGTGTTTCTGCCCACCTTCACCGCCTTTCATATTCAGTACTAAACTGCAATACTGATGAATTATAGACCTTAGTCAGAGGTGATCATATATAGGGTTCTATAGTGAGTGAATACATAGACTAAGAAAGCTTTGGCCACATCACAAGTAGTGGAAGACTTCAGGGGTATGAGGACTTTGGACTTTAATAGCTAGTCAGTGACACCTATAATGACAGTGTGCCTATTGGAGGGTGGAAGGTTGACAATGAAATTGACTGTAATTTCTTACCAAGTCTATTCTAGGATTAGGAGGGGTTTTAAGAGGCTATACTTCTATTCCCACTATATTTTGCTCTATCTATAAGTATTGTAGTTTCTCACAAAGCACTATACATCTTCTGTCAACCTAGGCCAGGTGTAGGAGTGGCTTATGAGGTCTTATGTGATGGTAGTGCTAGGGTGGCCTGTTAGACTTGAATCATAGGTAGCTTGAATTATCACTGTATGAAGTGGCTTATAGGCTAGGATCTATAGGTGCTCCTACCATAAGAGGTATGTTTCTGAGTCAAGGGAGTATTCACTGATTTGCCAAGACAGGCCCTAGTCATTAGGGAATATATATGCTTTTTCTTATACTACTGAGCAGGCTTGCCAGTATCTCTCATTATATCTCAGTGTAGTGTCCTATAGGTTATAGAGTTCTAGGTCAGTGAATAGGGATAGAAGACCTAAGTAGGGAGTGACTTCTAAGCCTTCTAGATCTTTATCAGGGTTTTTAGCCTATATTACTATAGTAATGACAAAGTTCTTACTATAGGGGTATAGCATCTAGTGAACTCTAGATTGTAGTCTATTATTAGATAGGTTATGTAGGAGGTCTTAGTCATATCAGGATAGGGTATCAGAGGTGACTTATGTCATTCCAGGTCTATATATCAGTGTGAAGTCAAATTCAGATAATTCATAAGACTAGTAGTATTGATATTCTGAGAGGGTCTGGTAGGTTTAGAAGTAGATAAGGTTATAGTGTTAGGGTTTGGAAAACCCAAATAGAGTCTAAAGACTTTTCAACCTATCTGTTGGAGGAGCACAAGCATACTAGCCCTAAAAGGCTGAATAATTATTTGTGCCTCTCTCAAAATACTAATATGGCAAAGGTTAGCAGTTAATTTTAGACTTAGTTTAGTTCCTTTCTTTCCCTATCAGAATATATTTGTTTCTGCTGTACTTTGTCAATTCTTGCAAGACAAGGCCCTTACATCATATTCTGATAGGGCCTCTCCCCACTTGCAAAAGAGAAGGAAAATCATATAAGCATGTCATGACAATTGTAGATCATCTCTCAAAGGGAACAATACTGATACCATGCCACAGCCTGGACATCAAATACCTGTCAACATGTTTCCTTGAGTACTACTACCCAAGACATGGCCTACCCCAGAGCATCACATCAGACAGGCAATTCACCAATATGTTTTGGAAGCACCTGATGATAACACTGAAAATAAACCAATAATTGACCACTGTATATCACCCCTAGTCAAATAGAGCTATAGAGAGGGTAAATGCTGAAATCAAGGTAAAATTGTCAAAACTTCTGACAGAATGCCTAGACTGGCTCAACTGCCTCCTAATAGTTGAATTCACATTGAATGCAGCCACTTCTTCCTCCACTGAAATATCACCCTTTGCAATATCCTATGGTTTTGATCCAGAACCTATTCAGTTATAGCTAGAAGCAATTGCCCCCCTGACACTACTACTAGACCAAAACCAGAGCCTAGTGGCATAAGCCACTAGGATAATGAAAAGCCTGGCTGACTAAGCAAAGTGGGTATAATCTACACTGAGCACTGCCAGATTAGACATAGAGGAATGAGCAAACCTGCATAGACAGCCCTATCACTGATTCCAACCTGGAGACTGGGTTTGGTTATCTAAGAGCTCACACACTATATAGTAAGAAGGCCTAGGCTGAAAATTGAGACCCTGATACCAGAAGCTATAAGTCTTAGAAGAAGTGGGTTCCCACAACTACAGGTTAGACCTACAGGGAGCCAGAGGTCATGACATTTTTCATATAGATAGGTTAAGGCATTTCCTAAATGATGCTTTTCCCTCCTAGAACACCTACACTACAGACAGTGCACTAGGCCTAGTTGAAATCAATGGTGTAGAAGAATAGGAAGTGGAAGATATAATCCAGGAGTATCCTTCTAATAGCAAGAGGGAAGCACAATACCTAGTGAAATAGACAGGTTTCCCTGATCCTACCTAGGAACTAAGAGAAGCCCTGGAAGACACAGTTGCACTGGAAAGATGGCTAGAAGGGAAAGGAGGCTGATGTTAGGGTTTGGAAAACCTAAATAGAGTCTAAAGACTTTTCAACCTATCTATTGGAGGAGCACAAGCATACTAGCCCTAAAAGGCTGAATAATTATTTATACCTCTCTCAAAATACTAATATGGCAAAGGTTAGCAGTTAATTTTAGACTTAGTTTAGTTCCTTTCTTTCCCTATCAGAATATATTTGTTTCTGCCATACTTTGTCAATTCTCACAAGACAAGGCCCTTACATATAGTGGTCAGTATGTACTTGGAATGTAATACTAGCTAAGAAAGGGTGCTAATGTTTTAAGTAGGAGAAGATTGCCAACATTTCCTTATTGTAGATAGGATAGTTGACCTCAGCTAGGGTGAGTTTCCATAAGAAGTATATAATAGGCCACTAAAGGGAATCTAGGCCCTATTATCTCAATGAGGCTCCTATTACCTATCTAGAGGAATCTACTTCAATGATAGTAGGGTGATTAGGATTATAGGTAGCTAGGATAGGTATAGAGATGAGGGCCTAGCAGAGCTTATCAAAAGCTTCTTACTAGTCTAGGCCCTAAATAAACAGTTGGTCTTTCTTAGTCAGTGTAGTTAGTAGTATCACCAGAGTCAAGTAGTTCTTGATGAAATAGCAGTAGAAGTTTACAAAGCCTAAGAAGCTATAGAGGCTATATATAGAGGTTAGGGCTTCCTATTCTTGAATTATATAGGTCTTTTCAGGGTCAGTGTGGATTCTAATACTAGGCTCTACAATAAAGCCTAGATACTTGATTGAAGAGGATTTGAAATCACTCTTATCCTAATCTAGTTAGAGGCCTATATCATCCAGGGCCTTGATGATCTGATAGATAAGCTTGTAGTAGTCTTCTCTAGAACCTGAAGTATAGATCACTACATTGTCTAGGTAGGCTAAGCAGGTAATGCCTAGCCACTAGGAAAGGACATAGTTAATAAACTGCTAGAAGGAAGCCAGTGCTCCACTTAAGCCAAATAGAGTTACTAGCTATTCAAAGGAGCTAAGGTAGGTATAGAAAACAGTCTATAGTTCATAGCCTTCTTTGACTTAAAGATAGTGGAAAGTAGAGATAATATTGACTTTAGAGACATATTTAGCTAATGTAATATCATAGAGGGTGTTATAGATGAGTGGCAGTGGGTATCTATCCTTCTCTATAGCATTATTTAGAGTATAGTAGTCAATGTAGAAGTGAATGCCTCTACTAGGTTTCTTGATAAAGATCACTAGGGCTCCTCCTTTAGCACTGCTAGCCTGAATGAAGCCAGAGTCAAGGAGCTCATATAGGGTTTTCTATAGGACTAGCAGCTCCTCTCTACTCATGGAATACAAGGGACACATAGGGGTTGATTCATCTGGCTTTAGTTAGATCTCAGTGTCTAGGCCTAGTCATGACAGTGGTAGAGTAGTAGCCTTCTTTCTATCAAAAGCACTGATGACTAGGAGTAGCTAGCTGGGGCAAGACATTCAGGGGTCAGTGTAGATCTTAGTTTACAAGGCTTTCTCAATGTCATAGAGGGAGGCTGAAAAGACATAGATACCTTTAGTCTTGGTAACTTAGGCCTAGAGTGCCTATATCATATACTAGGAAATAGCTATAGTATCTAGGTCAAGGGGAGTAGTTGTAAGGTAGAGTCTGAAGGGTTGTTATAAGAGGACTTCATTCTAGGCTAGGTATATAGAGGCATTGTAGTCTATTAGCTAATATTAGCCTAGTATTAGGTCTTCTATCTGGTCAGGGATAATGTATATATATAGTTTTTCATTATAACCCCTAAGGCCTAAGTTAATCATAGTGATCTAGGTTATTATTAGGGGGTTTAGGTCACTAATGACTTATTTAACTAGATAGGGTATAATAGGTAAGGTTATGGCTTTATACCTAAGAGCAGTATATAGGGAGATAGTGGCAAGATAGAGGCATCTATTGTTAATGAAAGCAGTAGTAAGGATATATTTATTTAGAGTTATATCTATGTAAGTACCTATTGCTCCTATTTCTTTCTTAGTAATTATCTCCCCTTCAGGTGCTGGATAGTGATAGTCATCTAGGCCTAGCAGTTTTCCAGGTGTTCAGTAGGGACTAGGACATTATTAGGTTACTAGGCTTCTATGGCCTGGGTCACTACTGGCTGCCCCTGGTTAAGGGGGCAGTTCTACTATAGGTGCCCTGGTTTGTGGCAGTGGAAACATGAGTTTGTCTGCTTTAGGTTCTCCCTCTCTCCCAGGGTTATAGGCTTAAGGGGGATATTAGATAGTTACTAATCTATTTTGTCTAGTAGGGGAGTAGCCTGGGTCAGGGGTGCTGGAGCAGGTGTCTAGTGGCTAAATCTAGGGAGTGTATTCACCTAGGTCTAGCACCCTCTCAGTGCTTCCAGGTCAGAGGCCAGGCCAAAGACCTCAGAGACAAAGGTAGAGTAGGTTTTAGCTTTAACACCTATACAGATAGCCCTAATAAGCTCATTATTAAGGCATTGTTTAAGGCTTGAGATACAAGTGTAGTCACTAATAATCCTAGCCTTAAGGAGTAGGTTCTCAAACTTTAGTATAAACACTGAAAATAGTTTATTATTTCCCTGACTCAGGTAGTATAGTTCAGCCTCAGTACATTCCTCTATATAGGGATCTAGAAATATAGTGTCTAGTGCTTTGAGAAATTAGGCTATAGTATAGTTCTTTAACTTGGCTTGTCTATATAGTAGTGATACCTTAGTTTATGCTATAGTAGATATCTATATCTATAGGTAGGTGAACTAGTTACTGTCATTCCTAATAGCATTACTATCTTATTCTAGCTTAGCCTCTACTGTCTAAGACTATACCTAGTATTCCAACCCTTTTCCTGAGAAGAGGTAGATGTCTAGGAGGTAGGGCTTGGGGTGTCTAGTAGGTTATACCTCTAGGATTACTAGGGCTGAAAGGCCTATAGGGGCCAGGGGGGCTGAGAAGCTTACAGGGGCTAAGGGAGCTGGAAGGCTTGTAGAGGCCAAGGGGGCAGCTAGGGCACTAGGTGCCACTGAGGGGGCTGGAGGTGTTAGAGTAGTGAAGGCTTAGGTGATCTACAGTAGGCTAGCTATCATTTATTACTAGAGGGTTTTGATTTCCTCCTAGAACTACTAGAACATATACTACTAAGTGTGCTCTGATTGCTCAAGTTTCTAGTACATTTATTCCTAGGAGTTTTAGGACTACTTCAGCTTGTAGTATAACTTGAATAGTGCCTCTTTCATTTCTACAGGTGTTAGAAGCATAGTAGGCTCAGGAGTATACATAGGTTAGGCTAGGTTTAAGGGGTCTATAGTTGTTAGGGTCTGCAACCCATAGAGGCTTTGCCTAGGGCCTTTCCCTTAGTCACAATCCCCCTGAGACAGCATATCTGTTCAGGGCCTGCTTTAGATGCAGTCACTGGAAACAGCCTATTCATTGGGGCATGCCTTAGACACAACCACTGGAAACAGCATATTCATTAAGACCTCTCTCCTGGAATGGTCCTAGGGGTCTAGACCTTCAGCAAGAAGCAGTCCATCTTTCTTCAGTATAAAGTAGTGTAGAACCCTCCATCATCTGTAGTATTAGTTAGTTCTTGCTTCTTCAATGATTGTTTCTGTTCTTATGCCAATACATCCTTTTGTTTGATTCACTCCCTTACATCACAATCATTCCTCTTGCTGTTTGAGTGACACTAGTACTACAAGGAATGTACTTATGAAATAGAAGACATGGAATCCACAGATGACACAGAACCCACAGAACCCATGGACCCTATGAAAGACATAGAACCCACAGAAGATACAGAACCCATAGGACCCACACCACAATGAACCCCTAAGTGCTAGAGAATGCCCCTCAGGCTTCTCCTATGGAAGCAGACCCCCCAATGGTAGCCTACACTACTGCTCTAGAAGTAGTAGATGAAGCAGTTGAAGCTCATACAAACTACCTCTGCTATATTACATGACTCCAGGCTGTGGTTGAAGCCAAAGGACAGTCATTTGTGTAATTTGAACACCTCTTAGGATTGCCTACATAGAAGACTATAGGGAGCACCTCATATCACCCTAAGATAGAGGCTCCCACATTCAAGGGAGATCTTAAGGATTTCCCAATATACTACCAATGCCTCTGAATGAAGTAGGAGGTTGACAAGGAATTCCTAAACACTGATAAGGAGTTCATTGCCATGGTAATCAACAAACTCAAAGGACCTACTACATGTTATGCCATAGCACAGGTCTAACACCTAGATATAGCCCACCTCCTCTCAGGAGAATCTTTCCTGAAGATGATGTATACCAAGTACTATAACCTAATAGCAGTAGGCAAGGCCTACTATGCTCTATATCAACTCCACTAAGGAAACAAGTCATTTAACACCTACCTATAGTAGTTTGAAGAGCTCTTATACCTCTCAGGTTGTGATGAGTTCACTGACTACTAAAAAATTGAACTCCTAAAGACTTCTATCTCCCTAAAGATCATAGATGTCTTATACTACTATTTTGCAATTCTACCTAAGGAATATAATGCATAGGTACTATAGGTCCAAGAGCTTTGGTAAGAGATGCAAGCAGTTGACCAGCACAAGGCCTACTATATAGCCTTAGTGTCATCTTCATGTCCTGGCCTATCACAGAGGGCCCTACCAGCCCCCAGAGAGCCTCCTACAACTGCTAAAGGAGATGACCACATGGACTAGACACAGATATACACAGTGTACAACTCCAAAGGTTAACACTGACAAGCAGTCTAGGTCTCAGACAAAGTCCTTACCCAATACTATTAGGATAGACTGTGTTTCCACTATAGGGCCTCAGGACATACTGTTAGCAGCTGCCCCTATACCCCCCCTATTCACCTATCAGAAAGAAAGGCCCAGGTGTCCTGTATGACAGCCCAGCCCCCTTTAGTTGTGGACTCTGATACTGAAGGTTCAGAAGATGAGTCACCTGGCCCATAGGCTAGGACCCTAGGAAAAGAGTACCCTCTGTAGACAGTTGCCTTCAGAGGAAAGAGACACTGCCAGAAGAGCTGCCAATACATTATGAGAAATTAGAGGTTGGAGGTTCCTTGGAAGTAGACATAGTAGTTAATAGATTCCATCCAACTACTGCTTTAGTAGACTCAGGGAATATAACCTCCATCATTATACCTGATCATATGTGTAAATAGCTTGACCTATGTAGATCTACACTCATCACCCCACTACATCTAGCCCTATTTAATGACTAACCTACTTCAACAGTGACTGAAGTTACCCACTTCCTCATGGATATTAGGGGACTAGAGGAATAGGTTTCAGCACTAGTTATCCTAAACATAAAATAGGATAAAATCCTCATTAGCTACCTATAGTGTAAAGTGCACTTAGCCATAATCAACTGTGAGCATGACTGACTAATCTTCCCCTACTTCTCTATTCCCCACTCCTCCTAGGCCAAGGTACCTGGGAGACCCTGAGAGATCCACATAGCATAGGTATAGAACAGTATACAAACCATAGCATAATAGGAAACCCTAGAACACCTACTAGTATTCACAGTGTCCCTCAAGGATATCAACCTAGCTCTTCACAAGTTAGCTAAGGAAGAGGGACTAGTTGACCTGAGCTAGGCAGACAAGATTCCCTCATGGGTGACCCCTGATAACCACATCACTTTTGATCCTGAAGCCCTATATATACACTAACTTCCCCCTTTGAGAAAGGGAATGAACCACAAGATCAACCTCACAGTTCCTAATAGTAAGGCCCCCTAGGGCCCCCTGTATAAAATGTCATATGAGGAACTACTTGTGCTCTGCCAGACCCTCCTGAACCTATTGAAGAAGAAATTCATCTAAATCAGTAGCTCCACTGCTGCTGCCCTAATCCTATTTATCTAGAAACCTAGGGGAGGCTTACACTTCTGTATTGACTACTAAGCACTAAACAAATGCATAGAAAAGGATTGTTTCCCCCTTCCTAAGTTCAATGAAACCCTATGTAGAATCTATAAAGCACAATGGTTCACTAAGTTCAATGTGGTCTCAGCATTCCACAACATCTGTATCAAGCCAGGAGATGAGTGGAAGACTGCATTCTACACCAGGCTAGGGAGTTTTGAGTGGAATGTAATACTATTCAGGTTGGCTAATGCCCTAGTACAGTTCCAGCACTTCCTAAACTCAGTATTACAGGAGTACCTAGATGACTTTTGCTCAGCATATGTAGATGATGTACTAGTCTTCTCAGAAGGTTCACTAGAGGATCACTATAGGAAGGCTAACCAGGTCCTTGAGAAACTAGTTCACACCAGCCTCACAGTTGACATCAACAAGTGTGTATTCACTATTCAAGAAGTCAAGTATCTAGGCTATATTCTCACACCAGGGAGAGCTAAGATGGACTATGTGAAAGTCATAGCTATGAAAGAATAGGAAGTCCCCACTACATACAAGGAAGTACAGTCCTTCATAGGTTTTACAAATTTCTACTAGATCTTTATTAAAGACTTTTCAGCACTGGCCTGTCTATTAGTGGAGCTAACAGCTGTAAAGAACCCATTCATATAGTCCCTAGAAGCTGAGAAAGCCTTCCAAAATCTCAAAGACACATTTTACTCTGCCCCTATCCTGAAAACCTTTGACCATGACCTACCAATGATGCTAGAAGCAGATTCATCAGGTTATAGCACAGGTGCTATCCTCCTTCAATGACATAGTAAACAGCTATTCCCATGTATATACCTCAGTAAGAAGTTATCACCAGTAGAAGCCAACTATGAGATCTATGATAAAGAGTTACTAGTGATTGTGAGGGCTCTCAAGGAATGGAGGGGAGAACTGAAAGGGGCCCAACACCCTATATGTGTACTAACTGACCACTGAAACCTCATGCACTTTACAGAGACCCACTAGCTCACAGAATAGTAAGCTTGATGGGCCCTACTTCTATCAGAATATAACCTCAAGCTTGAACACTACCCTAGGAAGCTGTCCCCCCTCCCTAATGCACTATCCTACTTGAATACACCTAAAGACACCAATGACCCCTGTATTACTGTACAGAAGCACTAACTGCTCCAGCTGGATGGAAATAGGTTAATGAAAGTACAGTGAGTCAAAGCATCTAATGAGTTACCTACCTCCCCCTTCTACAGTGCCCCCCTATGCAAGCTATGGGAAGAAGCTATCAAATCTGATGATGTATACTCCCTTATATGAAGTGCAGTAGCTGCAGGAGCACTATGCTGGCCAGAGGCCCTCAAAGGTACATAGAAAGTCTCTATATCAGAATGTACCCTTGACATAGTGGAATGCCTCCACTAGTGCAACTGAATTTAGATACTAGTGTTAGAGCCCCTCTGCACAGGACTACTATAGGCAATCCATGACTCTATAGTGTTAATTCACCTAGGAAAAAGGACAATAGTCTCTGAGTTAGCTAAACAGTACTTCTAGCCACATTATACAGAAGATACTACATGCTTCTACTATAACTGCAAGTTGTACAGAAGTGTGAATACATAGTAGCAGATGAAGTAAGGGCTACTGAAGGGACTGCCTATGCCAGATCAGATATAGTGGGATATTAGGCTTAATATAGTAGGCCCATTAGCTACAGTAGAGCAGGATAGGCACTCTTACCAGTACATCATGACACTTGTTGACCACCTCTCCAAGGGAGTAATCCTAATCCTATGCCACTCTATGGACATCCTATACCTAGTAGGACAGTTCTTAGAGCACTACTACCCCTGCCATAGTCTCCCTACAACAATTATATCAGATAGATAGTTCACAGGTGCATTCTGGAGGTGTCTCTATACTATGCTACAAGTAGAACACTGCCTCTCTATAGCTTATCACCTATAGATAAATAGAGCTATAGAAAGAGTCAATAGTGAGATTAAGATGAAACTAACTAAGCTCCTCTATAAATATAAGGATTGGTTAAGCTGCCTGCTATTAGTGGAATTCACCCTTAATACAGCTAGCAGCTCTATAACAAACACCTCTGCATTTGCTATGTGTCATAGTTATGATCTAGACCTAGTGGAACTCAACCCATCTGCACTGAACTCCCTTGAATCCCTAGACCTGAAGAATGACAGCCCTATAGCATAGGCTACACAGGTGCTCTAGAGCCTCTGAGACATAGTAACATAGGCCTAAGCTACACTATCTAACACCTGAGTCACTATGGAGGAGCAGAGCAACCAGAAGCATCTCCCACACCAACACTTCAAGGCAGGTGATTGGGTTTAGGTCTCAAAGAGTTCACACACACAATAACAAGAAGGACTAGGGTGCAAACTACAGCCTTAATACACTAAGGCCTAGGTCAAGGAACCAGTGGGAACACACACCTACTGGCTTGACATATAAGGGGCCTAAGGCTATGATGTATTCTATACTGATCAACTACATTACATCAGTTCAGACCTATTCCCATCACAAGACACACATCCAGTTGAACTAGATCCAGTGATAGTGGATGGTGTACTAGAATAGGAAGTAGAGAAGATCTTGGGACACTGCCCTGCCAGCTGTACTTGAGAGGAAAGCTACCATGTCAAGTGGTAAGGCTACTAGAAAGCAACTTGGGAGCCAGCATCTGCACTAGAGGATATAGAAGCATTGGAAGTTTATTTATATAAAGAAGGAAGGATCTGAGTATCTGATTGATAAGAAGTTCACCACCCTTCCTCTCCTACCTATTGGGGGAAAAAGAAAAGGAGGAGGGGCTGATGTTAGGGTCTGCAACCCATAGAGGCTTTGCCTAGGGCCTTTCCCTTAGTCACAATCCCCCTGAGACAGCATATCTGTTCAGGGCCTGCTTTAGA
>JAOSLS010000117.1:0-78297 GCA_026419805.1 Ceratocystis colombiana
CTGGGTTCCTCTTTTTTTTTTTTTTTCTTTTTTTTTTCTCTTTTTCTTCCTTCCTGGAATTACACATCGCAATTCGCCCGGGCCTTCATCAAAATAACAAAGAAGAAAAGAAAAAAAAAAGCACTTACCGGTTTTCTACCAGTGCTTCCTTCCTTCCTCGCTTCACGCTCTTTTTTCCCTTTTCGCGTGCTTTCCTCTAGCGCTCGCGAATAAAAGCGATCGTCTTCTGACGTGCACCTTCTTTCTCTTCTGCCCCTTCCCCAAACAACTCTCCAACCTGAATCTCTTCTCCCTTTTATTCTCTTTTTTTTTATTCTCGTCTTTTCTCTATCTTTTTCATATTATTTCCCTTTTTTCTTTGCTACCTTGGGTTGACTTCTATTCTTTCCCTTTTGCTCATTAATCTTATCTTATTGTCTCTAACCTGTGCATCGTTTTAAAACATCTACAGTTTTATCTTTTATCTCGCAGTTTTCTGGTGTGCTTCGGGACCCCAAAGGCAATCCAACTCCTTCACCGTCACCCCCGCTTGACGATAACTCTATTTCAACCTTTGCCAAGCACTCCCGTTCCACCTCTACCCAGTCCGGCATTGCTTCCGGCTCATCCCGTCCAGACTCCGGCATACAAACCGACTCTAGTCAGCGTCCAATTACACCAGACTCCTCTGTTGCATCCTCCCCTGAACACGACGACTCTGTTTCCACCCGCACAGCTCCGATATCCATAGCTACAACCTCAGGCACTACTTCAGCAACTACCACTACAACTGTTAGAGCCAGAGCTAGACCGCGCCGTGGTTCCAGGCCACTGTCTATGATACAGACCTACCAACCGTCCATCATGGAAATCGACGAAGACACCATTCCCGAGCTGCAGCATGTGTTCAATCTGTTGAATAGCCATGGGAACAAGCTGTATCAAGAAGGATATTTCCTCAAGCTGGACGACCAAGACTCAAGTATGTTGGCGACAAGGGCCAAATTGCCTGCGGCTCAAAAAAGAGACTTAGCGTCGAGTCTTAATAAGCTAACATCTTCCTGCAGATGGCAAACCGAATGCCGACCGCACATGGACCGAATGCTTTGCACAACTTGTAGGCACTGTGCTCTCATTGTGGGATGCCGCTGAACTTGACGCGGCTGGCGAAGAGGGCGAGGTCTTGCCCAAGTTCATCAACGTCACCGATGCCTCCATCAAGATGGTATGTTGCTGGTACCCTGTGTTCACATCCATGCATGATCCCGTCGCTAATCTCCGTTATCCCTAGATTGATTCTCTCCCTACTCGTGGCGATGAACAGCCCCTGCAGAATATTCTTAGTGTTTCAACTGCTGGCCGAAACCGCTATCTCCTTCACTTCAACTCGCATGACGCTCTAGTACAATGGGCCTCGGCTATCCGGCTGGCTATTTTCGAACACAACAGCTTACAGGAAGCCTACACTGGCGGCTTGATCGCTGGGAAAGCCCGTACTCTCAACAACGTTAACCTTATTCTCGATCGTTGGCGTGTGCCATCAGAAGCCTGGGTCAGAGTTCGCTTCGGTGCTGGGACGCCATGGCGCCGTTGCTGGTGTGTTGTCACGCCGCCGGACGAAAAGGAATATCAAAAGTTGCAAAAGACTGTCAAGAAAAAGTCCGCGTATGACCGTTCTATGCCTATTCTCAAGGGCGACATCAAGTTCTATGATGTGCGCCGCGATACGCCCAAGAAGCAGAAAAAGGTCGACCCTATTGCCTCTATCTCGGACGCATATGCCGCTTATGCTCTGTATCCTCAGGCCAAGTCTCTTGTAGACAACTCGACCCTAATCAAGATTGAGGGCCACATTACGATCCACAGCTCACCACCGTCTTCAACCGAGGGTTTCGTTTTTGTGATGCCCGAGGTTCCTCCCGCTGTTGGTGGCTTTGAGATGCTTCTACGCTTCCTGTTCCCCACTTGGGACACATTTGCGCTCTACGGCAGACCTAGTCGCCTAGCAGCCAGTAATCTTGACTCACGGTCTCTAATGTTTGCCATGCCCAAGAGCAAACGTTATGGCTATCTTGATCTGGAGGACGTGTCTGAGATTATCACCAAGGAGCCAGCTTCCTCTGGATGGACTGAAGCTGAGTGGCGTAAGAAGCTCAAGGAATGCACTGGCACTCGTCTTAATGAAATGAATGAGAATGGCGGTGTACCTCCTCGCCACAGCCGCAGTAGCAGCAACCAGAGCAATCTAAGTGGCCGCATGAGTAACCCGCCCACTGCTGGGCCGCCGCCTAGTCGTACGCGTGTTGGGTTTTCTGATAGCCCGCCCTCTAGCTCGTCTTCTAGTGGCCCTCCCCCTTCCCAACGGAGCATGCCTCCAGGGCCTCCCCAGGCTCAGTACCAAGGTCAACAGCCCATGAACCCACAGCAGTTGCCTCCCCTTCAGATGCAGCAGCCCATGCCTCCAAACGGTCTGGTTCCAGCTGGTATGCCCATGGGTAATGGTATGTCTCCGAATGGCATGGTCCCCCAAAACGGCCGGTCGCCCATGGATCAGCAGTATCAGTCATTTTCTCGGCCCAACAATCTCCCGACACCACCTCCTGCCGAGCTTTCTGCTCCTCGCACTCCTAATGGTGGTCCTAACCCAATGTTTGCTCCTGGTGCTGGGAACAGTCATGACCCGTCGGCCAGCCGGGGCACTCCCAATCAGTACGACCAAGCTCATGTCGACGGCTACAATGACTACGCTCCCAGTGCTATCTATGACGCTATGGGCTCTGATCAATCGCCTGTCTCAATTGCGGAATTGGAGTCTATGCGTCTCTCTACACCTGAACCTGTTGTGAGGCCCCCAGAGTTCAACAACCGCGCGCCCCCTAACGGACAGAACGGGGCACCTCGGTCGGCTTATCATACCGAGGACATGAGACGAGCAACGCAGAGATTTTCTGATGGGACTATGGATCAGATCAATATGTCTAACCGGCAGAACCAGGGTGGTCCTCAAAACAGGGGGCCTAATGGCATAGCGCCGCAAAACAGAGGTCCTCCGAACGGCCCTCCAAACGGCATGGGCGGGCCTCAACACAGAGGGCCCCCGCCAAATGGAATGGGAGGGCCACAAAACCGCGGCCCGCCGCCAAACGGCATGGGGCCGCCCAACCGGGGCCCTCCCAACGGCATGCACCCACAAAATCGGGGACCCCCTCCCAATGGTATGGGTGGCGGGCCGCAGAACAGGGGCCCGCCGCCTAACGGTATGCCTCCGCAGATGCGCGGACCTCCGCCTAATGGTATGCCGCTTCAGAATCGGCCTCCACTCAATCACGGGCCCAACAGCTACGGACCTGGGCCTGGAAGTCGGCAAGGCTCGAGACCGCCTCCAAATCACCAGCAGCCACGTGGTGGCTCGCCATATGGGGGTGGCGATCCGCGTAGCCAGGGACCACCGCAACAGCGAGGGCCACCGCCATCACAGCCTCCATATCACCAACAGCAGCCTCAGAAATACCCTCCTTCACATAGCCAACAAGGTCCACCGCAGCAGTGGCGTGGACCACCTCCGCCAAACCACCATGGCGGGACTGTACCTGTAAGTACTAAAATGCCCTTGTAAAGGTTCCTCGAGATTTTTGCGGCATCTTTTCTTTTTTGCTTTTTTTCTTTGGGTCAGATGAGTGTTTTGAAATAGGAGGCTAGGAGGCAGACAAAGAGCCACAGTATTTGGGGGGAGAGAGGCTGGAAAGGCAAAGACCACTTGCTGCCACTCTCACTCAAGAAAAAAAGAAACGCAATTCTGAAGCAAATATTGCATTGTCAATTTACTAGATTGATCCGTGGTTTATGTGTCATTTAACTAACGCCTAGTTCTTTTGATAGTAACGGACTAAACGAGAAGAATACACAAAAAACATCAGAAAATGCATAAACAATTAACATCATCAACAACGACGAGACGACTTTGATGCCGTTGGGAAGCTGAATAGCCGGGCATAGATTAGGCAAAAGGCATAACATGGCATGGGCATGAACAAAGCAGAGCATTGTTGCTCTCTACATAGAAGACCCTCATCGCATCTCATCACCTCAAATTCCTCTCACGAGCTAACGAGCGACGACAGAGTGTTGTTTTTTTTATAGTTTAAATTACAGACCCTTTTTTTTTTTTTTGTTTCTTATCTGTTTTGGAAAAAGACATAGGGAGTCGGGACGCCGGGACAGTAGAAGGGAAGGGCGGCACAAGTAGTGCATGAAGGCTGACTAGTTAATGGCTAGGGTTATATAGTAAACATCATGGATGGACTTCCACTGACTATTATTTGGGCGTAGGGCTAGACCGAACTAGAACAGAGGGGAAGGGGGTGGCAAAAGATGAGGCTGTCAACGAAGCTTGCAGAGCAAGTTCAAGTCATCAAGACAGCCATGTACGTTTCAATATTCCAAAGACGAAAAGGCGGCTTGGTTATTTCATTTCATTTGTGTGTTTGTATGTGCGGGCTTGAGGGTTCTAGATCCTAGTACTAAGGTCTAAGGTCTAGGTTTAGGTATGGCATGGGTATATGAGCCAACACGGATGGGTTGAGGAAGGGCCTAGGGATGCCGAAAGAAGGGAGGGGGCAGGACGTTATTGTGTTGGCTGTTTTGGGTGGAGAAAAGAAGACGAAGAAGAAGAAGACCGATGGTTCGGGAAGGGGGTAAGCGTGAGAGTCTGGATAGGAGAGTGTGAGAACGTGTACAGGTGACGTACGCACTGGTGTGTATTTAGGTGGACGGCGCTGAACTCTGAACTGGCTGGCGCTGGACTTGGCTGGCATTGGCATGCATATATTGCTGCTTGTGGACGCGGCTAGGTATGGGGGGGGGGGGGGGGGGGAGATAGAGGGAGAACGTGGAGGGAGAGCTAGAGAGAGAGCTAGAGAGAGAGCTAGAGAGAGAGCTAGAGAGAGAGCTAGAGAGAGAGCTAGAGAGAGAGCTAGAGAGAGAAGTAGAGGGAGAGGTAGAGAAGTAGAGAGAAAGATAGAGAGATATGGTTGGTGTAAGTTACCAAGATGAGCCGAGGTAGCAATCAGCGAAGTAAGCAAGCCGGCCGATCTTAGGTTGATGGGCAGTTATTATTGGCCTGGACATTGGGAGACAAGAAGACAGTGCTTAGACCGTGAGCTGTTGTTTAATTCGGATACCTTGGGAAATAAGTCCAGGCTAATAATAAAAACACGAGAAGCGCCCATAAAAGGCAAAGAAACAAGCGCCGGACAAGGAAAAGCAAAGGGCGGGCAGGCAGGCAGGCAGCAGACGGAAGTGAGCAATACCAGCCCTCAAGAATTCTTGTGGGCGGCTTTGTTGTTATTCTGGTTTGTGGTTTGGGTCTGGTCTGGTCTGGATCTGGGGTTGGTTTGTTGGGTTTTGGCTGCTCTAGCGAGAGCTAGCAGAGGCGGGCGAGACGAGGGATGGATGCAAAGACGAGAGCCAAAGAGGGAGGGAATTTGGAGCAGACGAAACAAAGGCAGGGAACATGGGGAGGGGGGAGAGTGCGTGTATCCAAAGCAGACGGGCAGGTTCTACGGTTCTACAAGAGAGACGAGACAGACGGAGACGCAGCGGCAGGGCGGCATGGCAGCAGCAGCAGACATAGACATAGACACAGACATAGACGCAGACATAGAGTATATGTATATGCTCTGCTGTAGGTGAGAAACAGAGGGACGCTCAGCTCAATCGGTCGGTTTAATTGTGCGCTTGATATTTTTCTTCTCTTCTATAATATTTGCGTTATTCCCTCCTATCTATTATAGAACAAAAGAATAACATAAAATGGACTAAAATAAAATAAAATAAAATAAAATAGAAAGCGAGCAGGAAAAAGAGTCCTTCCTCGTCCTCGTATCCTATTGCGGAACAATAAACGCGTAGGGCAAAAGTAGACCTACAGCATAAAGAGGACAGAGATATGCAAAGATAAAGGCACTAGCTTACATGGCTGATTTATCTATTTAATTCTTTTAGCTCCTGGACTTACCTTACCGCCTTGTCCTGTTGTTGTCTTGCTAGCTGGAACTGAGAAAACGATAGACTGGCAAGAAACAAACTGGACTGAGCCGACCTAGCATGGCATAGAGAGACTCCACGAAGGCTTAGAGAGACGGACTCCACAAGAACGCTAAAGAGAACAACAGAACAACACAGGACCTTGTTCCCTGACTCCCTTGTTTCCCATATGTTATACACTGCCCCCCCCCTCCCCTTCTTCTAGGCCCCCCATGTCCACACCCCACCCCTTCCTACTCGCCCTCCTTCTGAATCCCTCTTCCGCTTCAGAACAACAGTTGAGAAGCAGAAAGAAACTGAACCGATTCATGGCTCTGGGGCCTGGGGTGTCTGATAGGGTATGGGCAAGCCTAACTACATCGTATTGTGTCCAGCGGTACCGCCTGTTTTCTAGTCTGCCTGTCCAGCCCGCCCAAGCCTTCTGGCTACCAATAATTCGTCTTGCATTTCCATGGTTTCCCGCTCGCATGCCTGGAACTGGGGCCCAGGCCAGACTAAGTCTCAGCAGAGTTGTCCGTCTCTCGAAAATGCACGGCTTTGACGGGGGCCTGTCCACCACACAGACGAGGTCAGCCAGCAAGCCAAACAGCACAGTACAGCACAGCGTACGTATTAACATGCGCACATGCATTGCAGCAAGCAGGAAAGCAAAAATGCCCCCAGAGAAAAAAAATAAAGGGCTGGCTTGTCTGTTTTTCTGTCTTTGGCTGTATAGCCCAATGGACTTTCTTTTCTCAGAGGGAGACAACAAGAATAGAGACACACACCCCTCCTCCCTCTTTGAACTCGACTCGGCCGTGGCTTGCTGGCCACACATACACCTACACCCGTTAAAACAATCAATTCTCTTTATTCCCTTCTCTGCTGCTCCTCGTTTCCCCTCTTGATTCGTTGCTTCCGGTCTTTCGTTTCCGAACAAAGCTGCTTTGCTTTTGCTCCACCTTCCTTGCCTTGCTCTGTGCACACTATTTCACCTTTTATATGCCATTGATTGTGCGGTTATATCTCTTTTATACTTGTTCTCTTGCCGTAATATAATAGTCCGTTCTCTCCCGCTTCTCTTTGGACGCCCATCTCCTCTTGCTTTCTTTCATCTTGTGCTTGTGCAGACTGAAATCTGGTGCTCTCTACCTCCTTTTCTTCATACCTTTCTTGTCTAGGACGTCTCGACTGCATTGCGTCTTTCTTTCCTTCTTGTTCTTCTTTTCTTTTTTTTTTTTTTTCATCATCGTTCTCTCCGTTGCCCCCATAGATTGTGTTTCGTTCTCTGCTTTATCTTTTGCATTACTTGTCTCCTACTCTGCCCTCTGTCCGGTCAAACAACCCCCAACTTCTACTACGCTCTAATACACATATACCCTATACCCCTTCTTCTCGCCCTCATTCACCCACTATCGCCATGCCCAGCTTCATGTTTAACCCCTTTGGCAGCTCACATCGCTCCGGCCCTCGCATGGTGAACCCCATGCTGAGCTCGCTGCCTAAGCCCGTCAAGTCGCAAGAGCCTGCCCCCTGTCTTCCATCCCTACCCGATCTCTCTTCTTCCTCCGATGGCGACTCTCTTATAGAGGCTGCTAGACAGAATATCCACCCAGTTGTCCGTCCCGGAAAGCTTAAGACTACTGGAGGTAGCGACTCTGCCGACAAGGCTAACAAGGACGACACCTACAAGGTCCCTGACGTGGACTTTGGTCCCACCTTCAACTTTGCTGCCAAGGATCTGCCCAAGGACAAGCTGCGTGCCATTGTCGGCGATGCTTACTATGACAGCCGCTCTGGCTCGACTGATGACTCCAAGCATAAGAGCATGAATGAGCAGTGGCGCCGTCTAAACTCTTCAGCTGGCATGACCTCTAGACCAGGCACCGTTGCCAGTCACTACCGCAATATTTCACGTGAATCTCTTCCTGGACACGACCACCCGCACCTGGCCCACCGCCGGCGCTCGTCAAGCAATCTCATGGCCTCCCTGCCTGCCGCTAACCCTAATTCCGCTGCGGGTGTCACACCAAGCCGCACGCCGCCTCGCTCTGGCACGGCGCTTTCACAGACCCCTCAGCGCTTGTTGACTCCCGAGAGCATAGAACAGGCCCCGCACTCGCGCTCGAATTCGTACTCACATGTCCACTCACACCTGCACTCGCAACCACACCCACATTCACACTCGCACTCGCACTCGCACTCTCTCTCCCATTCGCACATCCGTAAGCCCTCCGCCGAGTCTCGACCCTACTCCCGTGCCGCCACCCTTATCGAGTACCCCACACGCCCTGAACTCGTTTCCAATCTTTCCGCACGTGAGCAAGCGCATGTGGCTAGGCTTACTGGTGGGCCGCTGATTTCGCTTGTGACCACACCTAGCCGCCAATCACCCAGCAGCGCTGTGGGCGGCACCTCCACGCCTGGCCGTGGCCACGCACACAGCCCTTCTGTCGGGCTCGTTGGTGCCATCGACGCACGTCAGCGCGAGAAGGAGCAGCTCAAAGCCAGCGGTGCCTACAACCCTAGCGTAGCCTATGCGCTGCGTGAGCGTCAGCAGCAGATGGTCATGCAGCAAATGCAGATTGCGCAGGCGCAGAGCTTGGCTTTGCAGAACCAGCAAATGCAGATGCAGTTCCAGGCCCAGTGGGAGCAGCAGCAGATTCAACAACAGCAGCAGATGATGATGGCTGGTAGTCAAGGTATGGCCACACCCTATGCCATGTCTAGCATGGGCGGTGTCCCCATGGGCTATGAAGCAGCACCAGGCATGCATGGAAACATGGCTGTTCCCTCGGCCCTGTCTAACCGGCGCTCGATGTACGGCATGTCAACTAATGGAGCAATGGCCGGTGGCATGGAGGGCATGGGCATGCCTCAGCAACGAGGCCTTTTCGTGGCTGCTGGCGCCCGTGGTTACTAAGTGACGATGAAGCCAGGGGTGGTTTAGGACCCTTATGTTGTCTGGGAAGGTGCGACAGCATATGGGATAGGAAAGGGGCCTGCCTACCCACTTCTTCATCATCAATATTACCCCATGTGGTGTCTTTGTCCTCACCCTGGGCTGGTGTGGTCTGACTCAACGTGGCGTAGCTTGGCTTCAGGTCCTGGCAGTAAAAGAACATCCAGAAACAAATACGGGCGATCCCTTGACGAGGAGGAAGTCTAGAAGGGGGGAGCAGTCAGGAGAAAATAAAGCCTTGTCATCATGGTATATCGCAAGGGACCCCTTGTTTGGTTGCCTTCTAGACACGAGAACTTTGCTCCTTCCCTTTCTGGACTTTCATCGACGTCATGCGAGATATACTAAAAATAGCATTATCGTCAAATACGAAGTTTGACGACTTAGCTGCTCGTATGAAGAAACCAGGCAACTTTTGAGGGTATGAAAAGGGTGGGAAAAGGGCAAATGAGATCAAGTTTTGAATTGTTTACTCTGGGGGGTTTGATTTTAGCTTTGGTTTATTTTTTTTCGACTCATTGCGGGCGTTTTTCTATCGGCTTTTTTTTTTCTTGCGCGGTTTCACCATTGTCTCTCGCTTTTTGATGCTATAGCTTCGATTTTTTTTATTATTTTCCTTTGTTCAAGTCTTTGTCAGCCTTGTTTTCTTCAGCATTTTCAGCAAATTCTTCTCAAGCACCAGAGTATCAGGAAGTGACAAATGTAAAAAAAAAAAAATAGATCTCACAACACAGAAACCCAAAGAATCGTTCCCTGGTTCTCATGCGAAGTTTGTTGCATGGCTGGTTAGTTCGAAGTAGGGGGCAAGTAACAAAAAGACAGGATGACAGAGGAGGGAAACAACTGTTTGGTTTGTCTTCTCCCCATGAAAGAAAGAAAAAAAAAAAAAGGAAAAGAAAGACAAAGTACAACAGATGGGGTGTGGACCATACATGGGCGTGGATCTATCACCACTCGAGACAAGAGACAGCATTGAAGTACAATTACACACACTAACACCGATCTCCATGCTGTCTGTGTCACTCTCCTAGAAACAAGAGACATACGATAGCTTCACTTGCCGTCCCTCCCTCCATCTTGTTTACCTCATCATGCCTTACTCATTGATATGGGGGAAGAAGAAAAAGGGAGAGGAGACTTGATAACCGGGGCCTCTAGGAGGCCGTTGCCCTCATGGTATTGCTTTTCTACTTTTTATCCTGGCTTGTGCTTGGATTTGTCTGTGGCTGGGGCTGGGGGCTGAAAAGAGGATAACGAAGTGGGAAGAGCCAGAGGAGCAAAAGAAAGAGAAGACAAAGCAAGCTTGCTTGGATGTTAAGCTTTTGTGGGAGGGTGGGCTGAGAGTTGCAGAGCATTACATGGCTATAGAAAAAAAACTCTACAGGGCATGACAGGGCTATCAGCAAATAGCCTCTTGGTGTGCTCTACAAGGAATTAGTTCTCTTACATTCATAGTGACAGAACGAACTACCCCTTGCCCTGCCCTTGCCTTGCTGTCACACGCAACACAGCGCAGAACAAGAACTAATTTATCAACGTCCAAGACAAACCCGTAGGAGAAAAGACTGCACTGCAATGCAAAACTTTGTACGCAGAGTTACAGGCAAGCAGCACGCGCAGCAGCAACAGCGATTCAAGGCTTTATTTTTTTCCTTCCGAGACGACTGGACTGTAAGTGCTTAGATTTGATGACAGGTTTGAGACTGTGCTGTATCACAGTAGCGGAGAATAACGCGTATCTTATAGCCAAGCATACATGGCAAGCTGGCGAGGTAAGACCAATCATCACCCCTCCATTGGTTTGATCTTGACCAGCAGACGCACTATTTTACATGCCGGCCAACTATTGTTCTTACCTTGCATTTTATCTTGCTATCATACTCATGGTCCGACAAAGCGGAGAGCAAGTCATGTCTGGGCCATGCAGCCTAAGACACAGGTGGACCAAGTTGGAGATATTGGGAAACCAAAGAGGGAGGGGTCAGTAGCCATTCTGTTGAATATAGGTAAGAAAGAAAGAAAAAAAAAAAAGAAAAAAGGTTAGTGCCGCAGACAAGTACTCACCATGTTGTTATCACAGTAACTGATGCGTAAAGAAATTTAGAAAAATCAAGAATAGGACATAGATGAAGCGAGGAGGGGGACAAGAGAGACAGTGCAGCAAAGAGATTTGGTAAATCTAGGGTCCAGGGCACGAGCTCCTTCAGAAGTAAGGCGCCAGAAACACCAGCAAGAAAGGTGGACTAGCATGTATGAATTTAGCTGGCCTGTTTTTCTCGCGTCATCTCTTGAAACTCTGAGAGGGCATTTGCTTATCAGAGAAGAAATAACAGAGGAAGGAAGAGAAGGGGGCGTTCACATGATGCATACGCCGGGAGAGAACAGTGGCTGACTCTGGAATGTAGTCCAACCCCCAGCACTTGATACCTATTATGCCTATGATCACCACTGTTTGTCTTGCAGACCCCCCCCCCCCCCCTCTCCCAACTAGCTTAGCACTCGGTTGGACAAAGAGATGGGGGAAGGGAGGAATCCAAAGTACCGATCCTCACTTCATAAAGCCGTAAGCCGTACTAGGAGTGAGACTACTAGAAGAGACAACGAGGGAGGACGTTATAAAAGGGGTCTAGATAAGTAGCCACAAGCACAAGCACTACGCAAGCAGTCTAGCTGAGGAAATAAAGGTATCATTTTAGACAAAGAACAGAAGGAAAGATACCGAGTCTTTGAAGGCATCGCGAAGTGCCTAGCTGTGCTGTTGCGTTTCTGTGTGGAATTGCATACATTGCGCATATGTAATATACATATGCACTGCACTGCGCTGCTGTACTACACCAACATATAGGTATAGATGTATGCATATAGATGAGAGACATACTAAAGGCTACACATGCAGTTACATGGGGCCTATTGCCTTGCATATAAATGGACCAACAAGCGGTGATCGGAGGAACAACCTCCGGACTGGAGGGGGAGACAGACGAAGCTGTGCCTTATGGAGCAGGAGAGAAGAGAGAAAACTCCAGACTCGAATGCTTTCTTTTCTTTTTGCGGAGACCAAAAGGTCCCAAGCCATTCCATATGGTTAGTTTTCTTGTTCTCTCGCGTTAACCATCCCTGACACAGTAGCTCCCATATCATAGGGAGGGTGCGGTTCGCAGTTACTTAGTCAGTACGTCAGCAGGTCAGTCAACTCAAATTCAGCTTCTCCCCCAGAATATCACCTAGTCATGAAAGCTTGACGTGCCAGATGGACCTCCATGTGTAGGCCTCTCGCATCCACAGAGCTATGGCAAGGCGGGGTTTGTTTGGGTTGTAGTTAGGGTCACAAAGCGTGGCACAGCAGCACAGGGAGAAGAGGAGATCGATTGGGGGTTGCCGTTATCGCAGAGAAGGCCTGTCCTGTGAATAAGTAAACCGAACTGAAATGGAGCAGACAGAAGCAGGACAAGGCTGAGGACTTGTGGAGCCACTTAAACCATTAGCTAGGCAGCAAGGGGGTCGGTAGGCAGATGAGCAGGGATCTTGAAAGTAAACAAAGATGTAAACAAGGAGGGGCACAAAAGAAGAGTAGAGGAGCGCAGGACAAGCAGACGTAGTAAGACCAAGAGTGTGCGTCCCAGACCTGGCCTGACGAAAACTCTGCTCCATCGCCTGTTCTCTATCTGTCTCCGTCTTTGCTTTCTTCCCATACTTAATCAAAAGCTGCAGCTACCCATCAAGTCAGGGCTAAAGCTTTGCCCTAGAGCCCAACCAGGCAGTGGATCTGCCAAAAAGCTCTAGCCAATTATAGCTTAGCTTACTGGCTGTTAGCCTTGTTGCAAGGCTACCAATAATCAGTTAAAGTATGATCCCCTAGAAGAGGAAAAGAGAACAGAAGATGGAGGATGACGCCAACAAGAAACAAAGCAAAAGTCATCAAGTTTTAGCGTTTGTCTTGCTTTTATTTCAGGCTGCCTCTTGTTTATTTTTTTTCTATTTTTCATTGTCCATTGTTTGTTCGTAAGCTAAGTTTCATAGGCTTCGTATCATTAGCTCAGATCCTGTGCCTCTCTTTCTTGTCCATGCTTGTGCTCTTATTGTGGTGGTGACTTTCGTCTCGATATCCCACTCATCGTTCGCGTTCTGTCTCTCGCTTCTCTTTAGTTGCCTGGCTGTTGTCTGTTCCGGTTGTCACCTGGGTTGTCCCTATTTGCCTAATTGCCTGTCTTGGCTCTCGTCTTTTTTCAACCTCATCACCAAGCCGACTGAGCTGTGCAGCCCATTCTTTTTGTTAGCTTCATTCGCCCCCTTTCCTTCACTCTGCCCTATCAATCTCCCGCTATTAGCTACAACATACGCCCGCTCTTAATTCGCCTTCAATGGACTCTGAACTGAGCTCACAACTAACCCAACCGGGTAAGTATATCCCACCTCTTCTCTTCTCCCCTCCATCTTGTTCCCGAGTTGACTAACTAGCTGCTTCGCTAGGAACGCAAAATGTCCTCGACCCGCGCCGGATTACCGGCACTCAGACTGCCGGGCTCTCTGACGACGCCGTATCCGACATAATCTGCATTCTGCAGCCATCCTCACATAGCGCTCTAGCTGAAGTCCAGGAGCTAGTCAACCGCGATTCACCGCTTGCCATAACCACTCTGCAAGACATGGTTGCCGACCCCCGATTTACCGACGCGCGATCAGGACATACTACCAACTTTGATCTGATGCTCCCACCTTCGGATTCTGCGGCCATAATACTGGAGCTATCATCGCCCATGAAGAATCCCAACCTCGGCTTCGTGTTTGGTCGTAATGATGCCCGCTGTGATGTGTGCTTTACCAACGATCCTAAGCGCCGCTTAAGCAACTCGCACTTTCGCATTTACGTCAATGAATATGATGTCGTTATGCTGGAAGATATTTCCACTAATGGCACTATTGTCGCCGGCGATCTTCTCAAGAGCAAAGGAGGAAACCCGGATCGTGTGCGCCGCATGCTGACACCTGGCTGCCACATCAAGATCCTGATGCACGAAAAAAACCTTGACCTAGTCTTTTCTGTGCGCATTCCCCAGCGTGATGGAAGTGCTCAAGCCCAATACCTGAAAAAGGTCAAAGCCTTCCGAAACGCAAACATCATGCCGCCTCCAGCTCGGAATATATTTGGCGGTCAAAATCCTCAGAACCCACATAACAAAGCCAATGCAGCTGCTCCTGCCCAGAAATGGCCGTTGACTGGTGTGCCTGCAGCAAAGGGCTCTTCTGACTTGGAGCCGTGGGATGGTGCTGGTCAGTACAATCGCATGGAATTCATTGGCAAAGGTGCCTTTGCTATTGTATATAAGGTCACGGACAAATTCAACGGCACGCCGTATGCGGCCAAGGAATTGGACAAGAGGCGGTTTATCAAAAACGGCGTGCTAGACGAAAAGGTCGAGAACGAGATGAAGATTATGCGAAAAGTGCGACATGTAAGTTGGTTGCCTGGCTTGGCTCATCAAGTCTGTCTTTTATTTCCTTGTTTTGTTTTGTCTTGTCTTGTCTTGTCTTGTCTCTGGGCTGGCTTGGCTGTGGCCATGCTTAATCTTTCCTGTGCTTGTGCCCACTCATATTGCACCCTGTGCTTGTACTTCGTACCTGCCCTACTTGTTTTTACACTACACCATCCTACCCTCCCTTCCACCCTCTTTTTTTCCGATTACTGTCGCTTTTTGTCCATGTCTTTCCTTATCCCGCCCCTCTGTTACTCATTCATTGCACCTTGTCTCTCTCCAGTCTTGTCCCTCTATAGCATGGTAACTAACTCATGCAATTCACTAGCAAAACATTGTACAATACATCAACCACTTTGACTGGCACAACCGCCTACTCATCATTGTCATGGAGTTCGTGCAGGGCGGCGACCTAGGAAAGTACGTCCACGAAGTTGGGCCGCTTCCTGAAGCTATTGGCCAGGAAATGTCCCAGCAAATGCTCAGTGCTCTTGACTACCTCCATGAGAAGAATATCACCCACAGAGACGTCAAGCCTGATAACATCTTAATCAGCTCGACAGTACCCTTCACCATTAAGCTAACCGACTTCGGCCTGTCTAAAATGGTGGACAACGACCAGACCTTTCTGCGAACCTTTTGTGGCACGCTCCTGTACTGTGCCCCTGAAGTTTACTCTGAGTTTGTTGAATACGATCTCGATGGCCGTCGCCATCCGCAAAATAGAGCTCTCAATAGACGCCCTGGGCAACGATACGGCCATGCCGTAGATATTTGGTCACTTGCCGGTGTTATTTTCTATGTTCTGACTGGTGGACCACCGTTTCCGGCTGCAAATGGCATAAGTCATACGGACCTGCTGAACCAAATCATGACGCGTCCGTTTGATGTGCGTCCATTGATTATCCGGCAAATCTCCCAAGCCGGCATCTACTTTCTACAATCCATGCTACAGCCTCGGCCGGAAAACCGGGCAACTATCCCACAGCTCTTTTCAAGCCCATGGCTAGCTAGTCCTGAATCTATTGCTCCAGGGCCCTTACAACAGATTTCGTCCTTTTCCTCTGACGAAGTCTCGGAGGATGAGTTTGATCTGGATGCTTCTGGTGAGATCTCACGTCCTAAGATGCCACCCCCATCAAAAATTGAGAATGAATCCGAGTATGAAGACGTCGAAATGACGGGCAGCTTCTTGAACGAGATAGTAAATCACAATAAACCTAGCTCAGACGCAGAACAACAACGAGAAAACACCACATTTGGTCCGACCTCTGTAAATGGCCATCTTCAAACTCATAAGAACAATGCCCATTTAGATGAGTCCGGTGTCTTACCTTATCTTAACCGGCCCCGCATCTATAGTCGGGACTCGGTCTTTGACTCTAGCAACAGCAACAATCAAAATCATAACCACGATAACACTATCACACAGCATAGTGCAAACAAGCAAAATGGCGCAAGTCCCATCGAGCAGCAGCTTCTACAACAAGAGCACAAACCCCAATGCCACGATAATGCTAATATTCTCTCTGAAGTTCAATCTGCAGACCAAGTCCTGAGCCTAGTCGAAGGTGTTGCTACACAAAGCCTCAACAGTCATGACCAAAACAACATTTCCAGCAATGGCGACGACCTTTCAGTCTCGCTTTTTTCCGACTTTAACGTGAGCAAGCGTAAGCCTGACTTTAGCTCTAGCGACGAATTTGTCGGGCATAAATCCAAATTACCACCCTTTAAAAAGGCACGCTCTGATATGCCCCTTATCGATCTTGTCCCCTCAGCG
The DNA here is from genome assembly GCA_026419805.1 of Ceratocystis colombiana. Lineage (NCBI taxonomy): Eukaryota > Fungi > Ascomycota > Sordariomycetes > Microascales > Ceratocystidaceae > Ceratocystis > Ceratocystis colombiana. The sequence goes on from JAOSLS010000117.1 coordinate 16,223, forward strand.
CCCGTAATAGCTATCCCCCCAGACGAGGAAGAGGAGTGCCGCCTTCTCTCTTGCATTCCATCTGTCAACCGACTTGAATCAGGCCGACAAATCGACATGCCAGTTCACAAGTCGCGCTTCTGGGACAAGGACCGTGCTACCTATCATCTGCAGTATCCCGAAATGACCCAGCTACAGATGACAGCTTTCAAGCAAGCCGCAGCTGACCGAGGCGAGGTGTTTGAGCCTGGCCAGACCCCACTATGGGACCTAGCTATGAAGTACTTTCCACCAACCGACTGGGATCAGGTGGCTGACAACGAAGATCCGGATCTTACGCCGGATGGCAATGCCCATCGGCCTTCGGCTCTAGCCCCAGATTATGTATCTTCCGGAATTGACTCGGCACAGCCTCCTGCTGTCGAAGAAGCCCAGATGCTAGCCTTACTTGAATCAACTATGGACTCAACTATTTCTGACATCCACATCAAGGTTCAGGATTCAGTGCTTACCTGGGGCCGTAGCCCTGAGAATCTCGTGCAATACCCTACTGTAGCTGAGACCCGGATTCCCAAGACTGCCTTCCGTCTCCTTTTATGGGCCCCCAACTATGACGCATCACGTGATCGTGCACAGAATCTACCATGGCTGGCTGAGCGCAAATCGCTAGTCAACGAACAGGACTACCACTTTTACATATCCACGAAGGCCACACGAGGCATTCTTATCAATAATGCCTTGCTCCAATCACATAACCATACCTCCTTTAGCTCTGAATCGCGCTACTGGGCACAACTCCGCAACGGCGATGAGCTAACGCTATGGGGTTCAGGAAATCAGGCCTCTACCAAGGTCAAAGTAGTCTTCCGATGCTTCTGGGGCGGCTCAATGGCCGATCGTGCTGATGGCCAAGCTCCAGACCTAGTAGATACGGCAACTGCACGCAAGCTCGACGAGACGGCCTTACGCACTGAAAAGAGACGTCTCGACTCACGGTTCTATGAGAGCCGCGAGGCAGAGGCCAACTGCGACTATGACCGGCGAGTCAAATACATACAACGAGAGAGAAACCGCAGTGCCGATTTTGAAGAGGTACGCCGACGAGCAATAGATTGGGTTACGGCTTATGACACCCAGAAAAGCAAGAATGTGGGCGCAAACGTGACAGCACTTGCATCGAAGGAGATGGAGCGTAAGCAGACCCTATAGATTATTGGAGAGTGAGAAAGCAAAGTCTGTAGTTTGAATCTAATTGATAAATATGGAGTGAGATAGGGGGGATCATAAAAGAGAATGATCGAGACAAGAGCAACTTGGCTACAGTATTTAATCACCATCTAACACTGCTTTCTGACGAAATAAAACCCCGTTAAGCTTTCTACTTTTTACTAAGCATAGTAATAGATGCATCAAAACTCATATCATACGTGTATTAAGAAGGGTGTCATCGGCATTTGGTGACAACATGAGGCATGTCTAAATGCATAAAACAAGAAAACAAAGATAATGCTGTACTGTGCTGTGCAGCTGATGTATACCAAGCAAGTCATGAAAACACTCAAAGAAAAGAAACCAAAGAGAACGCCAAGAAGCTAAACCAAAAAAAAAAAAAAAAAAAAGACAAAAAGACAAAAACAGTGACGGTGGCAACCAGACCAACACCACTCTCTTACCATTGATCTTACTCCTCTAATGCCTCGCCGCTCAAGATGCTGCGCAAAATGCCTGCCCCAACACCCTCTGCTGCCTGTTCGGCCTCGGCCTCGCCAACACAGCTGGCCACCCGCTTATCTTCGCCCGCCGGCAGAAATCCCGTGCGTCTACCGCGTTTGCTCGGCGTCACCGCCCCGATGCCAGCAACCAGCCCGCCTGTTCGCCCGTCAACTGGCTGCACGAGGCCCAGCGTCTCCAGACTACCGACCACCTCACGGAATTCAGAGCTACTGAGAGGGTGCAGCACAGAGTCACGTGTACACAGCTTTGCATAAGCATCGTATAGTGTTTTGATAGTTGGTGCACTGATGCTTTCTCGGGCGGCATGTTTGCTAGGCGTCGTCAGGCCCGCCGGTGTGGAGGCCCCAGAGGCAGAGCCTGAAGACGAGTAGGCATCGATGCGTGCGCGGTTGCGACGCTCAAGTGCAATAAGAGCACACAATGCAGCTTTTTGCTGCAGATTGAGTGTTCGCATACGCTGTGAAGTGCCATGTGAGAAAGCAGCGGCAGTGACCTTGTTGAGATGTGAGATGGATACACGTGGTGCAGTAATAGCTGTCAAAGCCTCCATACTATTCTTGACAGAGACGTGTACAGATTGTGCAGCAGCCGAGGGAAAGCCAGTAGCGGCCGTGTGGCGCAAAACAGCGGCATTGTTGGCAGTTTCACCAAGTGGCTTCCGTGATGCGCTCATAGAAGCCAGTGCCTCTTTTGCTTCTTCTTCGTACTGCTTCCGCACGTCCATCTCGATCAAGTCAAGCGATCGTCGCACCACCTCAAATGCTTTACGCAGATCGCCTGTCTGCGACGCGATTTTACGCGAGCACAGTTCAATTGCTGCCGGGTGGATAAAAGGAACCCAGTTTGGATTCGTTGCATCGGCTGGCACGAGTGACTTGAGACGTGTGAGGATAATGGCTTTGATTTGCGGGGCGGTGTACGGGAGAAAAGGCAGGAGATCGGGCTTGAGACCCTTCGCTTTAAGCCGCGGCAGAAACCGGTCAGTGAGATCGAGCGCATTGGCAATGCCAATGAGGACAAGCCGTGTCGGGCGTTGTAGAGACCACTCGAACAAACGCGGCAGGGATTCCATGCCCATGGTCAGAACATGGTCAATCTCATCGAGAACAACCAAATATGTAGGGCCGTCCTTAGCCAGGAAACGCTGGGCAAGAGCTTCGACGGGATCGTTTCCCAATACAACACTCTCGTCATCACCCAGCTTGATTAGTAGTTGGATATACAAATCCCGCGAGCTCTTGATGCTCATGCAGTTGATGAAGGCATGCTGTATGCCTTGCTTCCGTGCCATGGCTGCTGACAACTCCGTACACATGGCGCTCTTCCCCGTTCCTGGAGGCCCACTAACGTACAAACACCCACCCATCTTTTTGCCATTAGTCTTGTCGCCGTGGCAGCGAGCTAGGAACTCGTCAATTTCCTTCTTCTCCGTGTCACGGCCAATTAACTGGCCAGGATCGGAACCGCGCGCAAAAAGCTGCCGCACATCATGATACACAGACTTGTACACAGGCGTCCCTGGTGTGCATGATGCTGAGCTTTTTTCGCTCCCAGGAGTGCCGGTCGGCTTTGCTATCCTTGGTGTCTGTGGGGTCATGCGTTTGAAGAGCCGACCAGCTGACATAACCACAGTGCGCGGCGTCGATGGTGAGGCGCTCACATCACGGTAGCGTTTGGTGGTGGGTGTCACAGGGTTGAAGCGCGGTTTTGATGGCGACTCAGAGACTGAGCGGATTGGAGGCTGAATCGGTGCTGTACGATCAGCAGTATCAGATGCAACAGCGGCGGCTCGCTTCCGTGATGACCTTGTTGAAGTAGGCGGTACATTCTCGTTGTTCTCACTCGGGCCTACGACAGCAGAGGTTTTGCTAGCTGTGGAGCGCATTCGCTTTGCGGGCAGTTGCTCGGTAAGAGCGTCGAGGTCTTCACTAGCATGCTGAGCTGTTACAGCAGTTGCCTAGATTAGCAAACCTAGGTCAAATGCAAGGAGAGGCTGCTTGTTGTGATCCAAGGTACTTACCCAGTCGAGCAGATGCTCGGGTACGCTTTCCAAGAGTTGACATTGTTGAATTATTGGCAAGCACTCAATCAATGTATTGCAGAGGTAGTTGCTTGCGTCAAAACACGCCAGTACAGATCAACAAACAAGTAAATGTCCCTGAAGTTTCAGACGAGTGTAATAATGGCTAGGGCAGTAGCCAAGAACAAAACGAGTGCCGTTTTTTAAGGAAATAGGGAGGTGATAGAGTGGACAGTAGAATCAACAAGAACAACAGAAGAAAACCTTAACTCTAGTTATGTGCAATACAAAAATCAAGAAATTCAGAATGCGAATGAATGTGTTGGTGACGGCGGGAGAGTTTGTGAACCAACGTAGACTATGTTCAAGCTACATTGTAAACACACAAATAGGGAGTGCAGCATTAAGCCACAGGCTCAAATACAGGCACTGACCCGTCTTTGCACGCTGGTCGACGCAGCAGGGCCAATCCCCCGTGGCTGCTTCGATGCCCGGCAACGCGTTTTTGATTGGCTGATATTTCACAAAGCCGCCCATTATTTTTTTCGACTTTCCCCTGGCTCGGAAAGAAGCGTGACACGTGTACGCGACGCGTTCCATCCTACCGCGTAAAATAGCACGCACGCGTAGAGTGGTTTCCACTTTTAGTAACAATATCCCATCCCCATTTTACGTCAATATACTTTTGGGCTTTGCGAGGAGTGGAACCCCTATTATACAAGACAGCTTAAGCCTACTAGCAAACTCACTGTAGCTTCTAATCTATCAGCTACTGAAACCAGGAGTCCCACAATATCTCCTGCTATCATCGACTATCTCCAGCGGCCTAACGCCCAATAAGTTAATCGCCATTGGGCGCACATGATGATAAACCTCTTTAGACATTCAAGCCTCTTTATCTTATTTATTTGAGAGCTGTCGTCCCCGAGTGTCTGATGAAAAACCGGCTCCGTGCTGCTCATATTTTGATCCCCAAAACCTCTTTCTCTTCTTGTCACGTTTCTTCTCACTCATCTTAATCTATCATTAGGATCCCCCCCACACGGCCCGCTACCCAATATCACTCCAGTCCTTATCGTTACTATTACTCCATTGTTACGTAGCACAATGGCCGCTGCTCATTTCGATTTGCTTGAGTATAACCTTAGGGTTCAAGAAAGCAGGGTTATCGAGTATCCTTCAATCCAGGGTACATTTGTCTCTATCCCCTATTTTACAAACAACTTCCTACACCATCAAACACCAGCACTTGAAGGCAATCATCGTGGAACTCACGATATCACCATCAATAACTAACATTATGCTTAGATGCTGTTTACCTCGACCATGCCGGTACAACACTATATTCAAAGTCTCTTCTAGACGCCTTCAGCCGTGATATGGCTTCTAATCTGTTCGGCAACCCCCATTCTAGCTCCTTACCGTCACAGTTGTCAACCTCACGTATTCAAGACATCCGCTTACGACTACTGGCATTCTTTGGGGCAAACCCACATGAATACGATCTTGTCTTTACGGCAAACACAACCGGGGCTGTGAAGCTAGTTTGTGAAGCCTTTAGATGTGCCCCTGGTGGCTTCCATTATGTACACCACGAGGCTTGTCATACTAGCTTGGTTGGTGTACGTGAAGAGGCTGAAGAGAGTCATTGTGTTGATGATCATGGCATGCAGCAATGGACGCGACGGGACCCTGACAAGACGCAATTGCCCCTGACACTTGTTGCCTACACTGCACAATCACACGTTACCGGCGAGAGGTACCCAGCATCGTGGGCCTCAGACGTGCGAATAAACGACCAGGACGATGACGTTCACGGACCGGTATATTCCCTTCTTGACCTTGCCTCATATGCTGCTACGTCGCCGGTTGATTTGACCGACGTATCGCTTGCACCAGACTTTGCCGTCGTTAGTTTATACAAGATCTTTGGGTTTCCTGATCTTGGTGCTTTGATAGTGCGGCGTCAGGCAGCCCCAATATTTAATAGCCGCCGGTATTTTGGGGGTGGCACCGTTGACACTGTCGTATGCGGTACTGAGCAGTGGCATGCACCAAAGGATATGTTCCTACATGAGCGTCTTGAGGATGGAACTTTGCCTTTTCACAGTATTATTGCCCTGGATGCTGCCCTAGAGTCACACGCTAGGCTCTATATCAGCATGTTTGCTGTGTCGTCCCATATAACTCGTCTGCGGAAAATAATGTTGAAAGGCCTTGCGTCGCTAAAGCACTATAATGGTACACCTGTGTGCGTTATTTACTCGCGTCCCGACTCTTCTTCCGGCCCAGTAGCTCTCAATATCAGGGATAGTGAGGGCGCATGGATTAGTCTGACCGAGTTTGATAAGCTGGCAAACATCAACGAAATATTTGTGAGAACAGGTGGCTTGTGCGGCCCAGGAAGCATAGCATCGTTATTGGGGCTTAAGCCTTGGGAAATCAAGAAGAACTTTTCGGCTGGTTTTAGGTGTGGCAGCTCCGGTAATGACATAATATCCGGTAAGCCAACTGGGGTTATCCGAGCGAGTCTTGGTGCCATGAGCACCGAAAAGGACATCCACCGCTTTGTGGAATTTATACGAGAGTTTTACTGTCAGGCTACCCCGCCTCCATTGCCAGAATTTCCCACAGACCCTCTTTCTCAGAGCCAAGTCTCTGGTCTCACAGTAAAGGCTCTAACTGTGTATCCCATCAAGAGTTGTGGCGGGTATCAGGTGCCCAAGGGCATACCTTGGGAGATGAAGCCAGAAGGTTTAGCCTGGGACCGTGAGTGGTGCTTGGTTCATCGCGGGTCTGGGCAGGCCCTAAGCCAGAAGCGGTATCCACGCATGGCTCTTTTACAGCCTTATATCGACTTCGAAGCCGGGGTTTTGCGGATACAATACCTGGGATCCAGCAATGAGGACACTACGACTCGGCAAATAACAGTCCCACTTTCTATGAACCCGGCTTTGTTTAGGTCAAGTGCAACGTCTAGTGATAAAAAGCCGACGCTGGAGATAACTTCTCGTGTTTGCGGCGACAACATCATAACTAGCATGTATACAGCCCCTGAAATCAACGATTTTTTCACTGACGTTCTTGGTGTTCCTTGTGCGTTAGCACGCTTTCCTCCCGGTGGCCAAGACCAAGCAATGCGTTTTAGCAAACTACGAAACGGCCAGCCCTTTCCAATCAACGACAGAAGCAGCCGAAGCAGCGGGAACAGAAGTCCTGTATCCTGGCTAGAAGCAAGACCGCCGTCGCCACCCGACTCAGACTCGGAGATGCAAGGCGGGAAACTGCTGCTCGCCAATGAGAGTCCCATTCTCCTGATCCATGAAGCTAGCGTCCAGGCTATTAGTAAGGCTATTGAAGATTCTGGCGGCCGAAAAATTCCTGCCGCCTCATTTCGAGGCAATATTGTCGTGGGCAGTGGAGAGCAACTGGATGCACCGGTGATGCAGGCATACAGCGAAGAGCAATGGCAAAGCCTGCGCATCCAGCGGCAGGAATTCCAAGTGCTCGGCTCCTGTCAACGTTGTCAAATGGTCTGTATCAACCAGCAGACGGGCTACAAGGACACTGAGCCTTTTACTACACTGGCTAAAACACGTCGGGTTGATGGGAAGGTGTACTTTGGTATGCACATAGCTCACGTGATATCGCAGCTTAATACTCCTGGCGCGACTAGCATTGATAGGCAACTGCCTTTTATACAGGTTGGGGATGCGGTTCATGTGACGGTGCGGGGCAGCGCTCAGCTTCATGGATTGGAATCGAGTAACAACAAAGGATAAATGTTTGCTGACATAATTTTGGGCGCTAATCTAGTACTCGATGTAGCAAACAAAGTCCAAACTGTTGTTATGGTAAGCTGCATCTCTGTTTTTGGTGCAAAAAACAGACAGGGTAATATGGAGGCCTGTTTTTTTAGGGCTAACTTCAGCTGGGGTCTGAGATATTTCCTGATCAGCAAGTTTTTTTGTTGGCGCTTTCACTGCTTCGTGCCTTAACACCTATTGCCTAACTTCTGCCTAGTGCTGTTGACCTGGCATTTTTTGCAAACCCATCCGCTCCGTTATTGACACTTGCTTTATCGACACCAGATTAGTTTGCTGGCTGTAGCAAGTTGTACGGTGTAATATCTTGACTGTCACATTCAGGGCGTTAAGCATCTAGCAAAATGGTAGTTGCCCAAGTTTGGCGCGACAAAAGTGGAGTTGAGGCCAATAAAATTGGCTTCATTGGACCAGTCTGGTCTTTGCCATACAGTTACTACCACACTTACTCTGGGCATACCTTCCCCAACAAGACACTACAAAAACATATAAAAGTCAGGCTTTCTTCCCCCTCTTTTTTTTTTCTTGCTCCATTTTCTCTCTTCGTTTTATGATTTTCGTTGTTCACAATGTTGTCCATCACTATCCACCAACCTCTAGCTTCACATGACTGTCAAGTCAGTAGCAAAGACATGACTTTTTCATCATGTTCTGGAAATTTCCTGTTTTATATTTTTTATTCCTATTTTACCTTATTTGATGTCTCAGCTTCCTATTGGACGCCATGACTAGTTTCTACTGGCCCAATATTTTCTATTTCATCTTGGGTATCATCTCGGATAACGACTTGTCCTTATACCCGATAATATTACCATCTCAGGGATTTTAGCTAGATCGCACCGTTAGCTACCCCTTCCCTACGTCTCGACTCATCTACGTCCTGGGCATGACGTTAAAAGGCCCATGAAGCCTTGGTCATACCTCGATCAATAGCTTCGTCCTGAGCAAGACCTTAAAGGGCTCACCCCACTGATGTAGATCGCCATTTTAAAGGTCTCCAGTTTGTCCGGATCCAGAGCTCTCTCTCACCCTACTTTGGACTCCTCATGTGGTTGTTTGCGGCATGACGAACACCACTTATGGCCTAGCTTTTTTTGTTATGGCCGGCGTGATATTGTCAATAGATTGGCGCCATATGTCACCCAATCTCGTTAATCCTAGCTGAGCAACGAGAGAATGGAGCCAATTATTCCATATGGTTTAGATGAAAATCTAGGCCTTTTGACATATCACTGCCAACACCCACCCCATTATCATCGCCAATTCATAATTTCATTTCAAGATAGCAGCACGCACCATCATCGTTCATAATTTATTAGTCAAGCACCCAGTAAGAAAAAGAAACCATCATGACCCAGCCATACGCAAGGAAACAAGAGCCATCGAATACACAAAGCACAACCAAGAGACAAGAGCAAAAGCAAGAATCGCCAATTTCGAATCGACGTCATCGACATATTCGCCAGAAGCACCATGTTGCGACACTAAAAAGTGCGGCTTGGGAACCAGAGATGAGTTTTTTGCAAAGAACGGATTAGAAGATGGCGATACAGTCGCCGCAAGCTTCTTTTAGTTGACGTCCTGTTGCCAATGTTGGAGCTCTTCTGTGTTTGGTTAATTCATTGGTGAGTTGTTATTTGCCTCGTTGTCTCTAGTTTTGGCATTTGAAATGCATACTAACAAGCAGTCTAGAACCTGTCCTAGAGTCCTAGAGGAAAAAAAACATATACCTTGCTGCCTCTTTGTGGTGTCCTGGGCAGGACGTTAAAAGGCCCCGGAAAAATGCCTGCCCTGATCTGACCCATATTGGTGAACAGACTTGAGAGAGCATTTGGTGGCATGTAGAGGGTATCTCTCACTGCACATACACTTCTCAGCATACTGAGGCTACTAAGGATGGCTGAGGGTATAATTCACTCAGGGTCATTTCCTACCGAGAAGTATGATGTCCGGTAGATTATGGCCTTGTGGTGAAGTACAACTAGGCGTTGAAAAGATATGTCCGCCTTTTTGTGTTTTTTACATTAGTTCTTTTGGGATGGACTCGCACTAATGGACCTTCAGTGAAACCTGTTAGCCGGGACGTTATTATAAGGGCGTTACTGTCGCAGGCAGACAAGGAGGAGCTTCCATGTTGGGAGCAGGAGCGCTTGGCATCTGTTTGACTACTGGACTTAAAGTTCGGATAGTTACAGAAGGCTTTGTCGTTCCCTTGTTGCAAGTTGTCGATGTACTGATTGCCTTTGCTTTCCGGAGCTATCCTGGGGAAGCCTTGAGGGGAACGCCCCTCAAGCTTTGCCTGGGAGACTTTTTTCAGGGGGTTCTTTCTGAAGGTGATAAGCGCGATAGTAAGGACAGTATGCCGGACGTTGTTTTGACCACATACACTCGACAAGTCAATAACTGATGTGTGTGTGTTGAGCAACGGAGCATTGGCAGAAGTTACTTTGCGCCGGAGCCAGCGTCCCGGACTAGGCCGGGGAGAACCTCTGCTGTCTATTGTCGCAATCAATGCCACCCTCAATCTCTACCAGAGGTTTTACTTTTGGGAGGGTGCGTAGCTGGGAGGACAGCAGAACTTGAAAAGGGTACGAGCTGGGCTGGTCGCGTCTCTTACTCAGTATATATCCTACCTTGTGGCTCGATAGGTCATGATGATTGGAAATACTGGAAAGGCTCCTAGCTCCAAAGCAAAGATTATGCCCAGGTATGTCGAGACGGGGACGTAAAGACGTGGAAGGACAAAGTAGATAGTTTGTGTGTGGGGTTCAGTGGGAGGGGGCTGAGAAGGTGCCTTTTGTTGGCACGAGGTGTCTCCCATATTTTGAATTCAAGCACAGATCAGTCTCTAAATTTCATTTGTAGAAAAGTGTGTGTGTATGTGTGTGTGTGTGTGTGTATACATGTACTGCCGTAAGTTTAGTATGCAATATATATATCTGTGTGTGTATTGCATGTGCTGGAGCTATAGACTACGGGACTCTAATCTATTGGTGTTTAGACAACTACTTTGGCGGATTGGCGTCACTGGGCGAACCCATGACGTAACTATTTAGTTGAAGACGTGTTAGCTTATACCTCAAGGACGAAGACAAAGAGACACTTACTTCTTCCACATCTTGCCAAAGAATCCCGGTGTCCGGTGCTGGTCGCTCAGGCTTAGCCGGCGTTCGACAACATCAGGATGATGTTTCTGGTCGATAAGACTCTGGAAAAGGGAGCTCTGTTGGAGAAGGGCTGCTTAGTAAGACGGCGCAGTAAGCTGGGGGTTGAAAGCAAGGAGGGGGCACCGTACTCTACGACGTGGGCCACCCGCACCAACACCCTCCGAAGAGGCCGAGGCGGTAGCTTGGCTCGTGCCGGTCATTGGCGGAGCAGCGGCCTGCACTGGGGTAGGCATTGCAGGTGGAAGGGAAGTAGGGTCAGAAACAATGCGAGATGAGGGCGGAGAAGACATGATTGGGGATAGGTACTGTATATTCAAATTATAGAGTTTTTTCTTGTTTGATTATTTGTAGATTGATACGTGACGAGGATAGAAAAGTCAGATGGGGAAGAAAGAAATCGACTAAATAAAGGAGAAACAGATAGACACGGTCTTGTTATTTATACAGATACCCATTCACGATTAGCACAGCGCCAGTGCCAGGTCTACATCACGTCAGCAGGTTTGCTGGTTGGTAATCTAGACTCCCCTCAGCGGGAGGTGAAGATGACACGGCCAATTAGTAAGCATTGATTGATGAAGTCGGCGTCTGGACTGAGCCGAAAAAGCGAGCGATAGTGAGGTATATTATGAGAGACGTCAGGCGGGAGGGTAAGCACTATTGGGCAGGCTATGAGAGATGGGCCGGATGGGGTCAAGAGAGGAGTGTGTAAGCGCAGTGGAGGGATATAGAATAGCAAGGAAGATGGATAACAAGGGGAGGACAGAATGGAGAAGTAGATCGACGGAGGTGCTAGACCTCGAAGAGAGAGGCGACGTTTATGGAGGTATCCACTTTGCTGGAACGGTCTTGATTAGTGGGTCATGATGATTTTAGAAGAAATCTACGTTTTACAAAAATGGAAAGAACAAAAGTTTTCACTCTTAGAGGCAAAATGGGTTGGGGTTCAAGCAAATTCTATTATTCTAAATCTCAGCACTGTGGGCGAGCATCAAAGGGGGGGAATAAGCTCAAAACAATCAAAAGGCCAACGGGCTGGCAGTCATCATTTTGGAGATGGCATTGCGCGTGAAGGAACACAAATGTCCCATTTATCCTGGACGCTACATCAAACATTTTAGTTGCCATTGATCAGGCCCAGGGAGTCGGTCAGGCCCTTGGGATTACCGCCAGCGTTCTTGACAGCCTGGCTAGCAGTGGCAATGTAACCGGAGGTAACGGTCAGGACGGTCTTGATGACCGACAGAAGACCAGCAAGACCGGTCACAGTGGCGGGCTGCAGACTCTTGGGGATAATCTCGTCGTTGAGCTTTAGTAGGCCGTTGTATACCTGGTCGAGCACGTCGTACAGCTTAGTCAAGTCGGAAGCGTTGGTGACGTCAATGCCTCCCTTCAGAATGTCCTTGAGCGAATCGACAATAGGCTTCAGAGCGTCCAGCTCTCCAGCCAGCGCGCGGAAAGGAGCATTCAAAGGAGCAGGCACGATGGACTCGGGAATAGCGGCGACAGTGGAAAGACCATCCAAACTAAAGTCGATCAAGTCGGCAAGCTTTCCGAGAACCTGGCTGCTGAGGGTCGAGTTGCCACTGCCAGTGATGCTGCTCAGGTTGGCGGTAATGGATTCAGTGTTGGTTAAGTCAGTGAGGGTACCGATGTTAGGCAGCTCGGCAAGCATATTGGCAGCAGAGAGGCCGGAGCCCTTGGTGATGGCACCGGTAAGAGCAGAGGTAAGGCCATCGGTGCTACCGCCGTCAAGTGCACCAGTCACAAGGGAGGCCAGACCGCCAGCCCCAGAACCACCGGTCAAGCCACCAGTGAGTCCTCCAAGGAGGTCACCAGCACCACCAGAACCACCAGAACCACCGGTCAAGCCACCAGTGAGCCCTCCAAGGAGGTCACCAGCACCACCAGCACCACCAGCACCGGTCAAGCCACCAGTGAGTCCTCCAAGGAGGTCACCAGCACCACCAGCACCACCAGAACCACCGGTCAAGCCACCAGTGAGTCCTCCTACGATGTTACCAGCACCACCAATCCCACCAAGCAAGCCAGTGGCAACGCTCAGAATCTTAGACAACAGGTCAGTAACCAAGTCAAGACTGCGGTCGTCGAGGTCACGAGTAGCAAGTTTCTTGACATTCAAAGAGCTCAGGACACCCTCGAGGATAGGCACAGCAAGGTTGACAACGCCCTTAAGGGGCGTGCCTTTGAGAACCGGGGTGCTATCACGAAGGTTGATGATAAGACCCACGATCAAGCTGGCCACATCGGGGAGGCTGCCGGCCACATTGTTAGCCTGGTCAACAACCTTGTCTGGCAGGGTAATGCCGGCTTTCGAGGTCAAATTGGATAGGGAACTGGTCTCCAGGCGGCGCATCAGCTCGGCAATGGCCACGTCGCGCTCTTGGATATCGAACGTTTGTAGTCCCAGGTTCTTGCCCTCCGCGGGAAGAATGCCGGTGGCCAAATCAGTGCCAAGGGCGCTTCTAGGCTCAATGGCGGGAGCGGCAATGGCAGAGCCAGCAAGAACAACGATAGCAGGGTTGAAACGCATTTTGAGAGATTGAATTAAAAAAAGGTAAAGTAAAAAGTAAAAAAGTATTAAGTGAGCGAGTATTAAAAAGAGGCTACAGCAAAGAGTGAATAAACGTCTTTTGCTAAGCTAAAGAAGAGAAAAGAAAAAAAGGTTTTACGAAGAGAATAGAAAGTGAAGAGAAGAAGAGAAGAGAAGAAGCTTGAACTGAGTTGAGTTGTGATGCTGGAGAGAAAGAGATAGAGCGAGGAATAGAGGGAAGAGGCCCGAGGTTCTTATAGTTGGTGATGGCCACACTTCGAGACAGAAACAGAGGCAGTAGCAAAGCCTGGGAGCCGCCTGTCCCCCGCCCATTCCCTTGACTTCCCATCCGAATGCATCTTTTGCTGTATGCAAGTCTTGTCTTGGGTCATTCATCCACCAATCCACCAATCCACCTATCCTTCTAATTGACACGATTTTCTTTGCCCCTTGGTAGTCACCGCTGCCGCCCCGCCTCCTTCCTTACCCGGCATATACTCCCTTTGAAGCATCTAAGTATCCCTTCCTGGCTGCTAATGTCCTTGCCTTTGGATCTTCTGGCTCCTTTGGGGCTCCCTTTTCAAGCATCCCTTTCATTGCTTTTACTGGGGAGCTGGTGCCCTCTACTGGGATCTCGTGCAAGCTGACGGAGGATCCTGATGCAATCGTGAAGCGGCATTCCAAAGAAATCTAGGAGAGGAGGAAGAGCAGGAGGAGTGGAAGGAGGAAGAAAGGGCAATAGGAGGGAAGTTCTATGTTGTAGTTATGGTGCAATATCAAGTTTTCTGGCTTGGTGTCTCACCTGGAATGTAGGAAATGTCTGAACGCGGTCTTACTTTGATTGATTTGCTTTTGCTTTTGCTGTCATGTTGGCTTTTGCTCTCTTGCATGTGGTTGCCTGCTAGTGTAAGCTGTTGGCTGGTCTTGTTTTATCCCGTTGACTTGCCATCTTCAACTACTAGTCTTGAGACTCAGAGTAAGCTTCATTGACACTCGCGCTAAGACTTTGTAGGTAGGTGGTAGGCTTGGAATTCTCTTCTCGGTTGAATCTAGCCTTGGCTCTGGGTCTCATTTTTCCAGGCTTGGCTAGGTGTATTTGGTGCGAAAGACAAGGCACAAGTTTACACTGCAATGCATTTCTTCACCTGGGCCTTTCACCTGGATTGACGCTTGCGCCGGCACCCGAATCTTTTCTTAGACTTGGACAACGTTTCAACGCTGCATTGCATAGCTAACTAGGCGGGAACTGGAGTGAAACTGGCATGCAACCTGATGAAGCAACACTAAACCCTAGCAAACAACCGATGCCAGCTCGAAGCACCTACTTGTCCCTGCATTTGGGGCAAGAGAATGCGTCGTCCATTGAGTATATACAGGATGCGTTGAAAGACTAGCTAGCATTCGTTGCCCACCATGTAGTTTGCAAATAGTCTGTAGCCCAAAGGTCTTTCTCCCTGCCAATCAATGGTCAGAAAATTTGCTTTGCCGTAGCCCAGTAGCCCCAGAAATCAAGATGTGTTTAGCTTGGCCTAAACACACAAGGCGAGGACTTTTTGTCTCCCTCCTCCCCTCTCTTTTTCGCCTTCTTTTCGCTTGTCTATCCAGCTAGCTGCGCTGCTTCTCCTTCGGGCTCCTCCAGTCCTTCGAGTAGCTCTTGTCTGCACTGCGCATAGCAGGAAGTACGGATTGTGTATTGTAGGATAGCTGGATTGCAACATACACGTTGGTCAGATGGACAGCTCAAGAGACATTTTTCCTCTTTAGACTAGGTGCATGTTGCGTTACACCAGGGACGACATAAGAAGGGACAAGGAGGCTCTGGTTAGCAGCTGAACTATTCCACATGGAGGCCGAAACCAGAAGGCCATATTGGGCTGCAAGAAATCAGGTTTCTCGCCTGCTAAGCCATTGCCGTCTAGTCTATCTCCTCCACAAAGAGAAGAGAGAAGAGAGAAGAGAGAGTAAGAAGACCACAACCTTGACCTTAGCAGATCGATGCAGTTGCTGTTCCAAGAGCAATAAAGGGATGCTCTTTCTAGCCTTTCCTGCCGCATTAAATGCATAGGCGCCGCATGGACGAGGTTTTTTCTATGCCGCTCCCCTGTTGATCCATCCCTTGCGTTGAAAAGGATGGCAAAGGGAAGAGAGCGCCGATTCTAGGAGTCAAGAAGCCACTGTGGCGCTCGGAGTGGCGTTAGCTCTTGGCCAGCCGCCTACTGACGGCTTGCAGTCTTAGGAGCCGGAAAGGAAATACGGGCTTAGGCGGGCCATGCCGGGATGGGACACGGAGTAGGCGGTTGAGTGTGGGGCCGCCCTAGTATACAACCCTAACCCTAATATGCTGCACATGTGACGTCAGGACGAGACAACAAAGAAAAGAAAAAACTAGAAGAAGCCAGCAGTATTTCGCCTCATACACAGCACGTTGGGCTTGCTATAACAAGAAATCTTTGACTGGCCATATTTTGCTGTTAGTATTGGTGCTCAGCCTTTGTGTTAGCCTGCTTTGGAGCTTTGGCCGGCGATTCAGTTCTAAGGGTTTCTAATTTGCTTGGTCTCCTGTTCTCCTTTTTTTGGGCTATGTGTACGCACTTCTTTTTCCTCTGCTCTCCTCTTTGTTCGATTGTCTTGTCCCCTTTCTTCCCTATCTGGTCTTCGTTTATTGTCCAAGTTCTTTCTTTGTTCTCTACTACGCCGATGCCCGGCTTGCTCTATACTGCTGGGAAAGCTATCCTTTGTTTTCTGCTCAAGGCGTAAAAGAACGTCAGTATGAGCCTCATAGTTCTTTGTCCGCTGTGTTTATATAAGATGGCCCATCCTGCTCGTTCGGTCTGGGTTTTGGAGCTGATGCCGGCTTGGTCTTATAAATGCCGTTCAACAGCTTTTTTCTAACTCAACTTGACTGATATTCATATTTGATCTTCTTTGGTTTTCTCTGCTGTTCTTATTGTGACTCTCATACCCAAGGCAGCGTATGCGGAGAATGGTCAAGCGGCCTCTAAGAGTTTCTGATATCTCTGTTGACTGTTGACTTCTCTGTTACTGCAAGCCTTTCTATCACGAGGTATCTTTCCCTTTCCCTTTCCCCTTCTCCTTCTCCTCTTTGCTTGATATCGCTCGCTTACACCATGTGCTATAGCACCATCACCTTTTACTGCGGCTGTGCCCGCAAGATTCGCCTGGATTGCCGCAGCCCCCGGTTCGGCTGCTTTTCCTCATTGGCCAACATGACTGGAGCTAAGACCGATTGCGAGCGACATCGCTCCGCCAGCGCGTCGCCTACCACTTGCGGCCGGGCTGCCTGTGAGGAAGTATACCCGGATGCCCCACGCCGGAGTCGCGATCGTCGGCATCATAAGAGCGCCCCGGTAACTTCAGTCCCGGTCCACACTGCTGAGCGCATTGCCCCACACCACTACATAATCCCGGGCCCTATTAGCGCTGCTTCTGCTGCTGGCCAGGTTCATGAGGAGAGTAAGGAGGAGCGCCGTCGTCGTCGCGCTGAGCGCCGAGAAAAGGAGGAGGAAGATCGCCAGCGGGAGGCCCGCCGCGAAGCCCGTCGAGAAGCCCGTGAAGCTACAGGCAGCGAAGGACACCGCGCTGAACGGGTCCGTCGAGACAATGAACGCCGGGGTAACGAGCACCGGGACAAGGGGCACCGAGACAAAGAGTACCGAGATGAAGAACAACGAACCAGGAGGCACAATTGTGAGGTGCGTTACCGCAGTACGGAAAATGGGGTCAAGGACCAGCACCGCTCCAGCCGGGAGCGAGTTAGCCGAGGGCACAAGAAGCCCGAACCCCGTCCCCCCCGCCGGAACTCCTACTCCAAGCCTCCGACTACTGCTGCAACTTGCGCTCAATTCCAGAAGCATAACCAGAAGCCAGCTGAAGAGCTGCAGGCCACGAGCTACATGAGCTCTATGCCATCGAGCCCAGTCTATGGGACAGACCTGAGGCTTGCAAAGACTTTGCGGGATGGAGGAGAAGCGCTGGCGAAAGCTAATGATACCTTGGGCTTCACTGACGACTTGCGGCACTTTGATAGCGCGCAAGCCTTCTCCAACTACCAAAACTTGGACAACCTCGAGCACGATTTTGTCGATGATCGTGCGCCTATTTTCACTGGCTACGAGTCCGAAAAACTCGACTTGGATGCTGAGCTACGTGCAGCTGAAGCCCAACTGCAAGCGTTGCTTCTCGATGGGCAGTCTCAGAATGATCCTGCCGTCATGTCCGGAGCGAACTACATGCTAGATAGTGTTGCTCGTGATAAGAGTGCTACCAAGCGCAAGTCTGCTGTTCCGCGGCCACTACAAACCTCGCCGCCACGGACATCTTCGTCTTCATCACGCCAGCACAGGCACAAGAAGAGCAGCTCGACATCCTCATCAACGCGCACTTACATTCCCGAGCGCAGCAGCTCAAAGCGACACTCCGCGCTGTCGTCCTTGTCGTCATCGGCATCTTCATCACGTGATAAGAAGCGCCATGATTCACGCAGTAGCAAGGAACGGGCCGATAAGCCGGCTCTTCAGCGTCTGCGCCATGTACTAGGCGCTGCAGCCGCAGGACGTCGCGCGAGCGCTGGCTCGGACGTCTCATTTGGTTGTGTAGATAGTAACCGGATCGTCGCTGGTGCGGAGCCACGTCGGGGCGTGTACAGTGGAGGAGATACGCATCAGGAGCCACTCTATGTTAATGGCACCAACCATGCTTCGCACAGGAGCGAGTATGGGAATGGTCAGCCCGTGGGTAACTGGATCTGAGGTTTCTGAGCTTATACTTTGGAGGGAATCCCCATCTCTCGCTTATTCTTGTGAAAGTACTAGCGGGAGTTGGGAGATTGCCAAACGCAGAGCGTGGTAGTTGAGTTCTTGATTTTCCGTGATTTTCTTTGTATTGTCTTATTTTTTTGTCTTTTTCCTCTTCTCTTTGCTCGCATTGCCTCTCGTCTGCCTGTTGTTTTTGTTTCCCTCTCTCGTACTCACCATGTCATGCATATAGAACAAATGTGAACAGCAAGCAATTGCCCGTATTTCCCTTTTCTCTTCGATGAATACAATCAAACCTTACAAAAACGAATGCCGGGTTAGGCCTTTTCCCAATACGCGAGTGCTCTAAAATAGTGTGAATGCCAATGCTGTAATGAACCATAGAAGCCGGTGCAGTGCCCGCTCCCCTCCGAAAAAAAAAAAGCTAGAGTCTAGCCATGACGGCATCTTCGAAGCCCCCTGGCCTCTCTTACCGCTTCTTTTCCTTCCCGATCTTGACTAGCTCTTTGTGCACGCTGGCGTTGACGCGACCCTGCAACTCGCGCCGATAGCCAACGGCAAAGAGAATCTTGAACCAGACAAACACTGGAGCTACAAAGACGGCCTGTGCCACATGCGATAGCTCCTCATGGATGTGCTTCTCAAAGGCCGTATTCCCGACCAGCTGCAGCAGCCAACCAACGGCCAGCGTCTCAAGAGCGATCCTGTTGGCCGCCTCGGGATGCGCATCACGCTGGGCATTGACCAGCGAGGTGCCGTAGATACACAGGATGGCCAATAAGGCCCCGGCTACCGGCTCAAGCAGAACATACAGCGTACCAAGTGTCAGCGCAGCCATAGTACCTAGGTTCAGGTCTAGGTGAGGCGGGGTGAGCCATGATGGCAGCGGTATCAAGACACCAGAGTTGGAAGCCTGGGGGCAAGTTGGGGGAGGTTAGTATCAGCATAGTGCAGAGAGACAAGGGGACGGGTCAAACTCACAAGACATAGCACGGCGAAGACTATCGGCGGCACGGTGCACATGTGAATGGCCAGATTTACAGGATGGCTGTGATATGTGCCATACTACGAGAAGGGTTAGTTAGTATGGAGCAAAAGATGAGTGAGATGGGACCATAGACGGAGGAGCGAGAAGCAACGGGGACAGGCTTACAAAGACAAGATGTTTCTCAAGTGACATAGGCATGATGGGCAATTCAACTGAGACAGAGAGAGAAAGAGCGAGAGCAGAGGTAAAGCACGGGGGCTTCGGGGCACAGCCGACTAGCTACAAAAGGCTTACTCTTCGGAGCCGGACGTTGACAAAGGAGAAACTAGAACAGAACGGAGCAATAGACAAAGAACAAGGCAAAAAAAGGGAAAACGCAACAGAAGCTGACGTTGCTTGCTTAAGTTAGTAAAAGCTTTCTTTTTGCCTAGAAAGGGGGAGCATCAACGCATTGATGAGAAAATTAACATAGAAAGAGAGAGAGAAAAGGGCAAATAAGAAATAGAGATCAACGCCCTAAGGCTGAGGCTGAAGGACTCTCTTGGTGGAGGTGATTTATAGGGGGTTGGACGCTATAATGAAGGAGCCACAAGTGGTAAAAGAGTGCTGTGGATACAGGGAGCGAGCATTGCAGCTACACTGTAACCATGCAGACGGACATGTTCACGTTGCAAATACGGCAAACAATGAATAGCACCAAAAACAAGCTGGGTTTCTCGCCAGTTTCCTATCTAACTTTCGGCCTCTCAAGAACCCCAAGCTCCTTTTCGCCGTCAACAAAAAAACAGCGACCAAGAAGCTCCCCCCCTTCCATCGGCCAACACCGTGCGTTTGCATTCTGTGCACTGTGCTTTCGCACGGCTGTCAGCCTTGCGCTGCGCTTAGGCCAATCAGCTTTCGTTGCTGCTGCTCGCAGTTATTGGTTCGCGATTTTGATTTCGCCTTTCAATACTTTTTTCCTTCAGCCTCGTGGTCTTGATAAAGGCTTTGCTGTTTCGCTTGGCTTGCAGCTTCTTTTTTTTCTATCCTACTGCACTAGACCTGCTCTTGGCCCATTTCCCTTTATCTTATCGTTGTTGGTCGGCGGCTCTCTGATGTTCAGGCTCTTAACTTGCGTGCTTGTTGACTTGTTCTAGCTTTAGGTCCTGGGCCGTATTGTTCTGCTTCCGCAGGCTTCGGGCGCTAGTCTCTCCTCGTCGCTACTTTCCTTCTCTCCTCTTCTCCTACGCTCCCCCCGCTCCCAACGTTCAGCCCGCCCCGTGCTTCTCCGATCCGCCCACCATGTTCTTCCTCTACGAAATGGAGCGCCGTGTGACGCTTCACCCGTCCTACTTTGGCCGGAACATGCACGAGCTTGTCACTGAAAAGCTGCTACGCGACGTAGAGGGCACATGCGCCGGATCGTACTTTATCATCACCATCATGGACGCGTTTGATATTTCCGAGGGCCGCATTGTGCCGAGTAGTGGCCTGGCCGAGTTCACCGTGCGCTACCGAGCCGTCGTATGGCGCCCATTCAAGGGCGAGACTGTATGTTTGTGATCCGGGGGATTGGCTCCAACTTGCGTTGTTTTGCTACCGTTTATCTTGCCTGATGACCATGTACTCACGTGCCTACTAACCACTATCTTCACAGGTTGATGCTATCGTTGGCTCAGTAAACCACCAGGGCTTTTTCTGCCACGCTGGGCCTCTCAAGCTCTTCGTCTCTTCCCACGTATGTCTGCTGCTCGACTAAACCCTAGCCCCTACTCTTGTGCAGTCCCCGAAGACAGCGCTCTCCGCTAACACAACTCCCTTCTCCAACAGCTCATCCCTTCTGATATCAAATGGGATCCCAATGCGACCCCGCCTCAGTACACCAACAACGAGGATACCGTTATCGAAGCTGGCACTCACGTGCGCGTCAAGATCATCGGTACCAGAACCGAGGTTGGCGAAATGTGGGCCATTGGCAGCATCAAGGAAGACTATCTTGGGTATGTTCCCTTGGGGGCTTCATGGCTTACTTATGTCTTGGGCCCTCTTGTGTCCTCCTTCCACCGTATTCACTGCTAACTTGCCATACCCTGTTTCTAGACACCTTGCCGATAGCAGCTAAAGAGCCCCTCCCCTTGTATCTCACTATCTTTTCTATATCAGGCCTGCAACCATGAGATAACTGCGGCTCGACATGGATCAAGTAAAGCCTAGGGCTGTCTGCTACTCTGGGCCTGACTTAGCCTGACCTAGCATATGCTCACGGAATAACGCCTAAAAGCCTGCTCATATCCAGGCAAATACCCACCTCCACGCGACGGCTATCACGAGGTAGGTTACTACTTACTAGCCCCAAGTTCAAACACAGTCTCCTGCTATGTCTGTGGCGCTTGCAACTTGCTTGCGACAACTCAGAGGCCTTTTGTTTTATGTCTCTTGCTATTATGTTCCTCTCTTAAATACCCAGAGCGGGAGACCTGCTATCATTACTGTAGGCTCTACGCCTTCCGATCTCTCATTGCGTCATATCCTGTTTTTCAGTGTCTCTAGTGCGCAAAAAAGGCGTTATGGTTCTGCTTTCCTCTGTTGGTTTTGTTCTTTTGCCTTGTTATATTCCACACTCTTGAGGAGAATAGATTGATCTGCTGGGTCTTTTTTATCTATGTTGTGTACAAATTAAAAATTATTACTACTACAGCTAGAATTCATGAAAGCTAACCCTCACCACCCTTCTCCCACCTTGCCTATATCAGTGGTCCAGACCCTTCTAGCTCTGCGATAAACCCCGGCCCTGTGCCTGGCCCCAGCACCGGAGTCACAGCCCGAGTCCGTGGGCTGATCAGTGGGCTAGCATGGCCGGACCCAGTGACCGAGCTAGCACTAGGGCTTGTAACTAGAAGGTCCTTGTCGTAATGTGTTGTCGGCGCGTAGCTCCAAGCATTTTGGCCTATTTGCACATAGGGCTTGCGGGTCCACGAGGGACTGCTCCAAGCAACGCCAGAGTCTGGATTTTGGTTCTGGATGTTCTGACCTTGCCCATGCCCTTGTGTATATGCATGTGCATTTGTCTGCGCTTGTTGCGTCTGTGGTGCCGAAGCTTCTGACCATCGTCCTGTGCCCTGCGACCACCTCAACACTGCCGGCCCCAAGCCGGTCCCCGCCGAAGAGACTGACGAAACCGACATGGCCAACGACATGGGCGATGTCTTGGGTAGGGGGCTATAAAGCGGCTCGTCGCAGCTCAGCGCAATGCCCACGCCTCCCATGACGCTAGAAAGCGGACGTGATGGAGCCGGGGCTGATGGCGGAGGCGAGAACGGGGCGTCATGGTGCGGTGCTGGGAAGAAAATGCTGCGTGTGCGGCTCCGCATGGTGCTGCTTGTCGAGCCGGTCGATGCGTTGCGGGCCATGGCCACTGCCGATGCAGCAAATGATGGCGCGCGTGTGAGATTGGTAGGCCCGGCGCTGATATTCATGTTGGTGTTGGTGTTAGTGTTGGCGCTTTGCGATGCTGTTCTCCCTCCAGCCATCATCGACGCTGCGATCGGAAGCGCATATCCACCACCCCCAACCGCGCAATTATCCCCACCGGTTGCCGCTGCTACCTGGTGTGATACTGCGTATGCAGCAGGCGGGAACGCAGCCGACGAGGGATACGCTGAATAGACAGATGATGGAGCAGCTGAGCGCGATCGTGGCAATGTGTAAGCTAGCGGCTCCCGCACCTCTTGCAGCAACTTGGCGAAATGAGCCTCGGCGGCATCCTCATCGTCAAGGTTGATTGTGCTCGTGTCATCAGCGTCAACCAGTGGCCGGAACGACCTCCGGCTGCCGCTGCGACTCGCAGAACGGATCCCGGCTAGTATCCCTGTTGCTGCGGCACTACCGGTCCTGCTTATCCGGCCCGCTATCCCATGACTCGCGGTCTCATTCATGTGGTCAGCTACTAGCCTATCGTCGCCGCTGCGATTTTCGTTCCTGATTTTATTGCCATTGTAGATTGCATATGGTGGGTACGCCGTGTACGATAATCCTAGCGGCGATCGCGATCGCATGCTGCCCCCGAAAGCAACTGGCTGCATGGTCGGTGAGTCGTGCAACAGCGGTGATGACGGAGAGAGCACCATGCTCATCTGGGCAGCGCGGGCGCGGGCGCGGTCGTTCCGTCGTCGTCGGCAGTAAAGGGCGATAATAAAACCGAGCACGACAAAGACGGCGGCTGAGCTGATAATCAACCCGACAGCGGCTCCAAACGGCAGACCAGAAGTGTGCGATACGGCGCCTGTGGTACTAGCAGTCTGGGTGGGCGTGCTTTCCGGGAGTAAATTAATGGTGGTCACGGGAGTGACGCTTGCAGTTGGGGCTGATTCGGCGCTGATGGCTTTGTGATTAGAAGCGTAGGCTGGGGTTGGTGTTGGCGATGTGCTGCATCATTTGTTATAAGTTGTTAATTCTCATATTGATGCTCACTAGAACAAAGGAAACCAAACAAACCTTATCTCTGCTACCATCAAAATCTCTTCGGTAGTCGCCGTCGGCCTTGTCTCTGTTGAAACCGCTTCAGACATGGCCCGTACATCGGAAGCAGTAGGCTTTACCGACGCCGCTGTTCTCGCTGTAGACGAAGTTGATCTGCAAGTCTCCAGATTAGCGCCTAACCCAACTTGGCCCAGCCAGTTGAAGGTCTCGTTAGACTTACAATGGCAACCCTGTGCCCGCAATGCACTTTCCCGCAATACACTGCTGTCCTTGTTCACAGCAGCCCTCGGCACAACACACACCACCGCTCGGACAGCACTTCCCGCCGGCACAGCACACAGCATCAGTTCCGCAGCACCATTCCAGTGTTTCGGATGTAGAACGAAGTAGTTTTTCACCGTCTCGGCTTGTCAGCAGTCCTTCAGCCTCTTCCGTATCCGTGTCTTGAGCTGAGCAACATGTGCCGCATGAAGGACAGTAGCTGCCGCTATCGGCCCCAAAGCAAAAGTTCTCACTGCTCCTACCGGCCGCCAGTGAGCATGTCGAGTCAATCCGAGCCCTCAAGAATCTTGTAGCTCCAACGGCGCTAGGTATTGGTGGCTGGCCGAGGAGAGCAGCGGTCGGAACTTGGAAGAGTATTAGAGGGCTTCGGGGGTCAAGGTTGTCGTCAAGCCGCTGAACTTGGGGTACATTAGAAGCTGCAATAACACAAGCCAGCATAGTCGCTAGCATAAGAGCGGCTATCAAGAGGCGAGCCATGTCTACAAGGCAGCACAATTCAAGGCAACACAGTACACGAGCAGCTTACAAGAAAACAAAGCAAGAAGCAGCATCCAAGATGGACAAAAGAAAGACGGGGGGGGGGAGCCCACTAGATATTACATACCACGTCTAACCGCCCATCTCTTACAATAAGCTACTGCTACTATATTGCCATATTGTCATATATATTGCTTGCGGCTAGGGAGACGGACAAAGCCCCGTGCTTTTTGCTTTCTGTGTGCCCCTAGTCGAGCCAAAACAACCACCCCCCCCCCCCCCCTTTCTAGCTCTGCCGCATCACAGCGCTCCAAGACAACAACCTCCCTTACTCGGGACCTGCAGCTAGCTATAGCGGCCCCTTGCTAGCAGTTTGGACACCCTTGTCACTGCTAGCTTATGGGAGCTTTCCTATGTAGTTGCATTTACATCCTATCTCTACTGCTTCCTCTACACCCTCTACTTTCTCCGCCTTATCTACGCTTTACATTTTTTCCATTCTATATGTACTGCCTATATATATTGTCTACTTCTGCTCTGCTGTAGGTCTAGCTCTTAGGTCTACTGGGAAAGCCGCCCTTAGCCATCAAACTAATAGAAACCAGTAGTAAACGTTAAGGGCCTTTGATGTTTTCACATTTTCTCCCTGTACTCAGGGCAGACAAATGCTTAAATTAAAGCCAGAGACAGACTTCACACCAAGAACACAACAACGCAGTTTCTTATAAAGCAAATAGGACGAAATTACATGTTAAGATGACAAAAAAAAACTTGCTTCTCTAGGGCCTAATGGCTATCAAAGAAGAAGTAAAAAAAAAAAGAAATCCAACATCGCTCTTTCGTTCTTGCACCTCCGGGATAAGTGACGTCACGTCCCCAATTTCCTTATGATTTGTGATCATCGCCTAAAGTTGCCTAGGGACAGCATATCCGCTCTAGGGAGAGCTAATGCACCAATGATACCAACTATACCAGTGGCGCTAGACGTCGGCGCATAAAGGGAGAATCAGCGGAAGCCAAATCCCTCTTTATCCCCTCCCTTTGACAACTGTCTCTCCATTATTCCACCTCTTCATCCTCTCACCTCTCCCAGCCCAGCTGTCATTGTCATCTAGGCCACGCCCTTAGCCATCAGCACAATATTGGCCACGTTCAACACCGCAATAAACACCCAGATGATCGAAGCTAAAGCTGCCGTGTACCACTCGTTAGCCATACTAACACAGCCATCAGCAAGCACTCCATTCTCATCACCGCGGACGCGCACACGTGCACCAGGAACCACCATCATGAACTTGTTGCAACAGGTAAAGTAAACCAGTGGGGCTGTGACAAATGGCAGAATGATGCTGAGTGCAACTTGCGACGCATTAAGGGCTGAGTTGAGCCCATCGCGGCCAACTGCTGCGGCAATCACAATGCTAGGCGTCACAGAGATGCTGCGTGTAATCAGGCGTCTCAGCCAGGGTGCACAACGCCAGTTCAAGGCGCCCTCAGACACCATCTGGCCAGCAATGGTGCACACAATTCCGGCAGAGATGCCGCTAAGCAGCAGAGCTAGGGCAAACAATGTGCCAGCACCCGAAGATACGGATTCGGACAACAGCTGGTGGATGCCAAAGATATCAGCATCGGGTGCAGCAGGATTGTTATACAAAGAGGCACCGGCAACAATGAGAATTGCCGAGTTGACAAACAGCGCAAAGGTAAAGAGCGAAAGACCAAGCTCCAGCGACGACGTAGTCAGTGAATGGCGCACAGCCTGTAGCGATGGAATATACGAAGCCTCATCGGTATTATTACTGCCGTCAATTATATTGCGTGCCTGAAGCTGCTTGGG
This sequence comes from Ceratocystis colombiana, assembly GCA_026419805.1. Classification (NCBI taxonomy): domain Eukaryota; kingdom Fungi; phylum Ascomycota; class Sordariomycetes; order Microascales; family Ceratocystidaceae; genus Ceratocystis; species Ceratocystis colombiana. The sequence goes on from JAOSLS010000117.1 coordinate 42,321, forward strand.
CAGCAGGCCATGGCGTTCATCGTAATCACGGAGTCTTGGCTGCACTATGCCACTTCCGAGATATAGACTATGCGGCATGACAGTAGCACCAAGGATTCCACATGCTTGGTATAGCCCTTTGGACTCGACAAGAGCACTGGACGGCAGGTAGCCGCGGAAAACATCGCCAACTGACGTGTTCTCAATCAAAGACAGCTGAATACAAAAGCACACAACCACGCCGAGTACCAGAGAAACAATAAACATCTCAAAGAAACGAAGGCCGCGGATAGTGCCATGGGGCTGGTAGAACATGAGCGTCACCATAACGTCCAAGATTGATATAGCACAGCCAACGACCAACGGCACCTTTGGCGCCAGTAAATTCAACCCGATAGCGAAGCCAATGACTTCGGCGATATCCGTAGCAATGATAGCGCATTCTGCAAACACGTACAGCACATAATTAAGCCAGAGCGGCAGGAAAGCTCGGCAGGCCGATGCAAGGTTAAGTCCGGTAACAGTGCCGAGCTTTATGCACAGAGTTTGCAAAAAGATGGCAATAATGTTGGACAGCAATACAATGAACAGCAGCTGAAAGCGGTAGGATGCACCGGCAGCGACATCGGTAGCATAGTTTCCGGGATCGACTAGTTAGGAAGAGGGGATTGTTATCGTTGTTAGTCAATGTTGATCGCTGGCAGCCGGCAGCACTTGTTGTCTACTGACAGTGGCTACCATAGGTAAATCGGGGCTCACTTACTATAGGCCACGGAAATCATAAAGCCCGGACCAATAAACGATGCATATTTGAAGGCCATGGCCTTGACTTTCTGCATACGCGTCGGGGGTCCATTCATGTCCCCGCCATTGGGTACCAGCCGGACGCTGCTCTCACCGATCGTGGTCGTACTCGCCCTAGGGAATGCCTCATCTCTCTCTTCGTCTCCTCCTAGACGGCGGCGAACAGTAACACTCACATGTCCACCCCGCCCGGTTCCCTCCGCGGCGTCCTTCCCGCCGCCAAACCCGCCCTCGCCTTCATCCGCCAACCCGGCGCTCAGGCCGCCGGGAGGTCCAACGATGGAATCAAGACTGCCCGGAAGCTGGCTTACAGCCTCGGCTGCACTGCTCCCACCAGCCGGGCCGGGCCCAGAGCTAGCATCACCATGCAAGTGGCGGGCATTGGCGATACCACCGAGATCAGCATTTGTTGTCAGGTCATTGCTGAGGACATTAGGGCTCTGATTATAGCCCTCGCCCTCGTACGGCTCATCGGTGCGTGAAGGCCGGTTCATAGTTTATAATCCAGATTTTTAGGGCGGGATTTTATATTTTATTGAAAAGGGAATAAAACGGAGAGATGGAACTAATTGAAAAGCGAACAAGATTGCAGCTTTACCACAGCGAAGAAATTAAAAGAAAAAAAAAAAGAAAAAAATTGAGGGAAAAAAGAGGTTGCGAGAGATTTAAAAAAGAGAATTTCATCATGAATATTAGAAAATCAGAAATACCTATCTGCCTCTAAAAGTAGAAAATCGCAACTGCCAATGCCAAAGTCCTGTCAATTGTCGCCCCACTTATTCCACGCATCGGCTATAGCTATGGACAAGCATAAAACAAATGAGCGTTAGACGCTGAACATTGGCTTCTTCCTGCTTCATAGACACCGCTTCACTTGAGGCGTTTCTTTCCCCTACTTACTTTGTCAACCACTTTATGTCCCAGTGTAACTACATGCAATTCGTTGTAGACATTTCTGCAAATCCCGCCGTCTGCCCCCTCCCCCCCCCACCCCCCTCTCCCTCATCCAAGCTTCTACTCCGGCTTATTATCTTGATTTTCGCATCCAATATGATCGAGCGGAGTCTCGAGTCTTCAAGTTACAAAGCCTCAAAGCTTGAAGCCTGAAGAATAGTTACGTCCTAAACTTGACTTCTAACGAGACCTCCACTTTTCCCTTCCCTTCAACCAGAAAGTCTAGACCTACACCTAGTCTCCAATTGGCTTGAGATAAATGTCTAGCCACTTGTTGTCTAACGCAATGAGGCTGGCCTATCCCCTTTACGTTCCTTTTCGTCGCCCGCCAAGAAGTACTTACCAAACCGCTCATTGCACGATGTCTGCATAAAGCGGTGTAATATATGTACGCCGTATGCATGTAAGCTGTACGTAGCAAATACGAATGATTAGGGTTAGGGTTGTTGGTGAGACGTGGAAAGTATTGATTACAAGGCGAGCATATAACACTATTTCCTGCCTCCGCCCAGGAAAGGACAGGGCCGCCTCCTCCTCCTTTTGGACCATATCATTGCACATTTGTGCAGACAAGGTGCACTTCACTCGGAAGTACGATTATCCACACACAGCAAGAGGATAATCGACTTGAACTTGGATATATTTAACGCCTACAGGAATCGCTGAGGTCGAACAACACCACAGGGAGCAAAAAGCATGTCCTGCCTAGTATTAATTCACAGGAAAACACTAATTGAGCTTTTCAGTAGAATGCTACGAGGAGAGCATCCATGTTTGGCACTTGGCATTCGTTGATGTGTGCTGATTAAAATAAGAATAAGGACATATGAACAAAAAAGATAGGAACTTTGATACAAGAAAAAAAGGATGCCGGTATCTGTCTGACCCCAACCCGATTTGAACGGATAACCTTTTGATCTGGAGTCAAACGCGCTACCGTTGCGCCATAGGGCCCTCGACAACCGACGATAATTTCATGAGTTGAGAGGCATCAAAAGCCCTCTGAGTACGAACCCTAATAGTATATGTATCGTTAGGGTTGTATATATTCTCTCCCGCAAGCCATTGCCTTCTCCTGGACTTTGCGAACGACGACACCTGTGACACCGACCAGTGCTTCTTGTTTTTCTTCTCGAATTTGACTTAGTCATTGATCACAAAAGTCAGTGGCGAAGTCTTCAGAGTGTTAATTCTGTCCGGTAACTGATCCGATGTTGTTTGATACTAATGATTCCCTTGGACGTTAAACATATTCAAGTATAAGATTACATGCATCTTTCTTTTTTTAATGCATGGATTTACGTATGCTAGCAGGGGTTTACAGATTGACAGCTAAGCTAGCCCAGGATCAAATGTCCTGGCTTGGCTGTTTAACGTGCAAGTAAGGAGACTTGTAAGCAACATTTCTTCAACGAGAAGCGCAATAAGCCTCGATGGCATAAAAAATGAAGGAAGGGGTTAAAAGATCCAGGGTACGGCTAATAAATCCGAGGTACACCAGAACAAATGGTCATTTTACTCAAGCTACTTGTTCACCCAGGCTGCCTCTAAGATGGTGAGCCTGTGTGATGCAATGCAGATAGCACGATGCGGGAACAGGAGCAAGGAAAAAGCTCGAGTCTTAAACGATAGGAATGGAAAGCAAAAAGTAGGTAAAACGGCCAAGGAGTTGCAATCCAGAGCCGGGCTGGAAAGAAGTAGTGGAGGTCAACAAGACAAGAGGCCGTAGTGGGTGGATGCAAAGCGAGAATGAGATGGAGATATTGATAGTGGAATAAGATTTGCCAGAGAGTCTGATAGCCAACTGCCCTAGGGTTTAGATATCTCGTTCTACTCCATTCATCTAAGTGCAGTCCAACAACACTTTCTCTTCCTCATGGCTCAGAAGATCGCGGATATCCTCCCCCTATGACCAGAGCCGTTTCTAGTACTTTCCTTGCTAGAGGAAACGGGGGCTCGACTATCCGCGGAGCTCGGGGGGATACTTTGAGCGGGGCCTCGGCTGTTTGGCCTCTACTCCCAAGTCCTATACATCTTTAGTAGACTTCTTGTTCTGTTTGTCTTGGTAGTTCAATGTATATCATACTTTCAAATGCTACTGATAGCAAAATAGAACCACCAAATCCGGTAAAAAAGAAATATGGTCTCAATTCAGACCTCAAAGTTGTGTTTATTGGCGTCGTACATGATACGTCCGATACTTGGTACATTAGGTGTTTTTTTGTTGAGGAATACCATCCTTGAGAAAGTCAAGAGGTTATAAACTTGGATTCGCATCCTTATATCCTTGTTGTAACAACACCAGGAGGGTGTCTTGCCTTGTGTTTATTAAATTCAAGTCAAGCGTGGAAGCTAAAGAAAGAGGTTAATATATCATGAGCTCCAAGGTTAATTCAACCAGACTATTTACGAGTGGGGTAAATACTGTTTTCCGATTGGTCTGGCTTATCTTATTGCCAAGGGCGGTGAAAAGGAAGAACCAAGCCATTATCCTTCCTTTACTATCGCCGTCGTGGGAGAAAGAGGTTTCCGCAAGATGCTGAGTCGTCGCCGCGAAAGCAATTAATATGAATAGATCAAAGGGATAAAAGGCCAAGAAAGAAAAAAAACGAAAGCCATTCAGGCCTCGGTTTGGCTAGCAGGTCTGGCTGCTTCACCAAAGGATCACATTTGTCTCCTCCTTAGGCCAGAAACAAAGTTCAACTCGTCACCTCTCTAGACAGCCATCCGGTTTGGTTTGCACCCAGCTATTAACCCTCGGATAATAAAGGCTGGTCGTCGCATCCCCAGTCGCGGAATATCAAGAGCCTTTAGGGAGTCAAGCGACAGAGGACAAAGGCCTTTTAGGGTCGCCCTTGTCACAATCAGGCCAGCCATGATCTCACATAATTCCCAAAGCGGCAAAACTGGGGCGGTGGTAGAAGTTGGGAGAGGAGGGTACACAAGTCCTTTTTAGGTTTGTCACAAGGGAGTCGGTAAAAGACACAAGAGCCAGGCTTTCTCAAACGAGACGTGCATTGAGAGCTTTCATGCAGGTAGAAGTCGTGGCAATATGAGCCACGTCTAGGGAGAGGAATAGGAAAGAAGGGGAGGCTAGGTCAAGGGCTATATTGGCCATCAAAGACATACGTGCAAGTGAAGACAGGGACGGATCCACGGCAGTAGGGCCAAAACTAGCCAGCCAGAATGGGAAAAAGAGAAGACATGACAGGTTCTCCCGGCCAGACAAGCCAGCCCATGGAGTGTAGGAGAGGGGAAAGGCAAGAGAGGCGAAAGCAGATATTTCTTTAGGGCAGCTGAATAATGGAGGATGAGAGGGAGCGGGCGAGGAGGGTTTGAAACCCCCCATCGTCCCACAGCGTGTCCAAGTGGGCGGTGGTTAGTGATGTGATGAAGACAGGACAAGCGAGAGCACAAGAAGCTGACGAGGGATAAGAGGAGGAGGAGGTTGAGCGTAGCCTAGGCTGTGCTACTAGTAAAGCTATTGAAGACTAGACTTTTGGTATATTGGAAGTATCAAAGGGCGAGAGGGAACAAGAGAGAGGAGACGGGAAAGGGCATTGTAGCGGATTATGGGGGGGGGGGGGCTTGAGAAGGCGATGGGAGTGGCAGGCATATCATGTACGTAATGAGTTGAATCTACTGGGGAAGAAACTGAGCCCCCTCTCAGCCGGAATGTCCTCACCCATCTAGGGCTCTGTTTGCCGAAACGCATTATCTTCTGCTAATACCAAACAAGAGCAAAGAGGTAGAGGGAGATACGGGAGATGAAACAAAACGGAGGCTTGCCCGTCCGTCGAGCCGAGCAAAAAAGCCTATCAGTGCCGGGATCCTGAAAACAGTCAGAGTTTGTTTGCTAGGTGCCCGTATAGACGATTGGAATTTCCGAGACTCTACCATTCCAGATATAGAAGACAGAGGAAGAAGAGCCGGAAATTCGCTGGAATGATGGTCCTACGCATACAGAGCATAGCGTCGCCGCAAGCAGGCGGACAAGACAGACAAGCAGGAAAGAGCCAGGAGAAGAGCTGTCCAGAACTCCCTTTGGCGAACAGACAAAGACGGAAGCCCCTTTGGGCCATAGACTATTGCGCGAGCTATGTGCATTCCATTCCAATTGAAAGTACACCAAGGAGCCTTGGCCTTGATTTTTTCCCGGTGATGGCCATGACGGCGTTGACCACGAGAGCCGGCCGGTACTTTGGGTGGGCTTCTCCTCCTTGAGGGGCATCAATTTATTGTGTGCCCAAGTTCCAGGGGGGCCAACATCCACTAAATGAGAGACCCCCTTCTATACATAAGAAGGCCTAAAATAGATTAATTTTAGTAGAATGGGCCAGGAGGGGGCTGTCACAGGGTCACAGGGAGCAAGACAGGGTGTGATGGGGCACGATAGGGTCTAATGGTGGGGTCTGATGAACTGGGGGGAGCAGAAAAAGAGGGAAAGGGGGGGATTAGAAGGGTTAGAGGCGTTAAAAACCCGCTACAGGGAACGTGGATTATAGGGGCTGGCAGGGCCTAAATGAGGAGGGGCTAGATGATGTTAGAGGGGCAGGCAGCTCTTGGGATAGGTGAAGGACGAGAAACAATGCGGGCGAACGTTGCGAGAGAAACAGTAATAAACAGACAAGTTTCAATATATTCATATCGCCCTGACGAGTTGAGGCAAAGTCAGGTCAAGATAAGCCAAGCTAAGTCAGTAAGTGAGGTTGTGTAGTAGCAGTGGTAGTAAAATAGTGGATCTCTTTTAACTAGATTAGGCCTAATTGTGTGGGTTGCGAGGGAGATATAATAGAGGACGATAACTAGACCCACTTTTGGCCATTACGACATTTTTGCTAGGCAAGGCTGAGGAAGATGGGAAGACGAGATGAAGAGAGAAGGGGGACCTGGTGTGATAAGGAACAGCAGCAATATTGACGGATGAAAACAATGGAGACTTGGACCACAGTTGTCTTGTCTTTCTTCTTTCCTTTTTTTTTTTTTTTTTTTTTTCCAATTATTATTTCTGCTGTGTTAGTTTTGCCAACTCCCGTTGGGTTGCGGTCACATCACATCCCCGGCTCATCTTTGCCTTTTTTATATGCACATGTGTGTACTTGTGTGCTGGCAGGGCTACGTGTTTTTTTTTCTTTAGGCTTGTTCCTCGCCCAACAGAAGAAAGCGGTCTAGTTTGTCTTTAGGCTTTGTTTTGTGCTAAAGAAAAGAGGAGAACTGAGACGTAAAGGCAAACTAGAAGAAATGAGAGCAAAGAAGAGAGACGCGATGGCGAATGAAGGAATGGAAAAAGAACAAAGCCCGAATTATGCAATAGACAGAGACCAGGATATGCATGGCTAATGCTTATCATAAAATAAGAAAGGAAAATATTAGCGGGCTTGTCAGTACATAAGTGGGTGAATAACGTCACCGCGACCGCCGCTCAATGCTAATCCCTGGGCCAATGCCGATGCACAAAATTTTGGAGGCTGGAAGCCAGGGCTTTGCTTGCACAATAACCTGAGATTAAGGGCTAGATAGGCGTAGTTGTTTCTTGCTTGTTTAAATCTAGCCAGTTGTGCACAAGTCCTATGCTAGTAGTATGCTGAAAGGCATAATAAAATAGAGAGGCGGGATAGGATATCAAAGAAGAAGGAGCCCAGGGCCCACAAACACCAAGAGTCCAAAATTCTTCAGGTTGGAGTCTGAAAACAGCCCAACTAGATTTTCTTTGTGAGCCTGAAGCTCACTAAGCCAAGGTACGCTAAGCCTAAAACCATTATCTCGCATTCCAGCGAGCGCATTCCAGCGTGATGGACAGCAGGACGGGCTAGAACAGGGGAGAAGAAGACAGAACAGAACGAAGAAGGCAAAGAACATGTTTCTTTGTTGGCCCGTACCCACAGCCCGGAAGCCGCCACATGTAGCGTCTGGCTCAAAGGGTCTTTTTTCTCTCTGGCCTTGTTTTCACGAACTTTTCACATTCCACACTCTTTCTACGACGATTTTTCTCTTTTACTTGTGGGAGCCTCAAAGATACATCACCGCAAGCAGAAGGCTACACAAGGTGATCCCCTCAAACAAGTACCTCATGACATTAACGCACAAGCGAAAAGATACCAGATATTGTCTGAGCGCTCTTGTCTCTTTTGCGCTTCAGGCTTGTACTGCGAGGGTACCTTGGCATGGCTATGGCCCCAGGGCTCCTCGTCCTGGCAGGCCTTTTAACCCCCAGCCTTTTTACTTTCTCTCTCTGCTTTCCTAGTTGAGAGAAGTTAAGTGGAGATTTACCCGCTTGCTTTGTGCATCTTGTTGGGTTTATCTTTTTATCACTTCTTTTATCGCACAATTAATTTTTGTTTTTAATTTTACCTTTCTTTTTCGATTAATTCTTTTCTTTTTTTTTATGAGTTCGCATCGTGACCACTCTTTCTCTCCTCTTCTCCTCTTTTAACCACCTCTCCTCCCTTCACGATTTCTTTCTCTTGATTCTACCTTGCTTCCCTTCTTTCCTTCCCTTTAACCAAACACAATTAACGACGGATAAAAAAGAAAAAGACCGCAAGCGGATTTAATCTCTTGCATTTATTTGCTGATCTCCCTTTCTTTGTCGCTGTCTCAGAATATCTCTTTTTTGTCACGCCCACGCCTATGCACACTCACAAGCGCTCAATTCTTCGCCTTTTAACGTCTTGACTATTTGAATATTTCGGCCTCAAGTACTAGAACCATCTCTGATATTTCAACTATCGCCATCCCCCTCAACAGACCATTTGCTTTTCCGTATCTCTCTTCCCTAGACATCAGCTCCAGCTCAACTCGCAGCTCTCCCGTCTTTCTGCTACTTCCATCCACTCTTGCTCATACTCTGATTCGACCTTTTACTGCAATCCACGCTTTCAATAGTCGTGTCTTTTTGGTTTCTTCTCTACTGCCGTTGCATTTCATACACTCTATACATTGCACGCCGGCTCCTATATCTTGAATCCTCACAACAATTACCCAAATCACGTCGCCAAAACGCTGTATCTACGATGCTTCTCCCTTCTACCATTGCCTGCGACGCTGCTTCGCAGCGCCTGCAATCTGCTCTGGCTTCTCCTCCCATGAGCCCTCTTTCATCTACTTCACCTGCATCTACTGTCTCTGACATTATTGCTACCTCCCGCTCTCTACACGCAATTCTGGCTTCAACTCCTACTCTAGAACACAAGTCCTCTCTCGCCTCGACCCAGGTCCATACAGCCGTTCTAGCGCCCTCACCTATGCTATCGCCTGCCGTGTCGCCCACTTTTGCGCATGCGCCCGCTCCCCTCAAGCTACATCTCCACAACTCTTCTCATCAATCGCAGCGCTACGCTGTGCGTAACCCTACACCGCCACCTACTGCCTCGGCCTCAACCTTCTCCACCTCTATCATTACTCCTAAGCGCAAGCGCACCGCTACCCTCGATCTGGCTGAATCTCCCATGCCTCCGATGGCCTCACACTCTTCAGTCAAGCGTCGCCGTATAGACTCCGGCCTCGATGCCTCTTCTCTCTCGCCAGCTTTCTCTCTCCCTACTCTCAAGCCCTGCACACCAAAGCGCGCCCGCACTTGCCCCGAGGTAATGCCTCTTGGTCTATCGCGCTCCGACTTTGACGACGTATGGGGCCTTGAACATGAACAGAAACAGGAGCCTTGTTCGCCCGCGGTCTCTCTAATGTCTGTCGCTTCCTCCTCGGCCTCGTCTGTTTTCGACTCTACATCTATTGCTTCGACTTACGATGCCTCCAACTCAGACACCGAAGACTGGACTGACGAAGACGATGACGCACTAATCGACATCGTTCTCAAGAAACTGCGCCTATCACGCCAGGAATGGCATGAGTGTGCGCGCACGCTTGGGCGCAATAGAAGCACAATCAGTCAGCGTTGGAAGAGCCTCTTAATGGGTGGCGAGATCGGGCTGAAGCGTGCCCATCCAGCTTCATGCCGATAGAAGGCTGTTGCTACTCTGTCCAATCTTTCCCATATTGTGTACATTCTCCCTTTACTTCTTCTTTTTTACCAGTCTGATTTTGTTTTTTTTGGCGATTGTCTAACGATACCCACTTGCTTTTTTTTCTTTTCTGTTTTCTTTCTTTATCTCTTCGCTTCTCTATACTTTTTTTTTACGTTTATATTCTTTTATTACTGCATATTTCACATCCTGTTTTATGGTTGGAGGGGGGTTTCCTTTGGGCGGGAGGTGAGGATCTGTTTTACAAAACAATGGGGAACGGGAAAACGGTTTAATATTTTCCTTTTTCGTGTATTCGGCTGGCTGGTGGAAAAGGATATCGGGTTGTCTTTTTTTGGTTTTATTGTCACATCTTGTCAGAATAGGTTCTCACCTATGATCTGCAGTTTTTTGTTTTTTTTTGTCGTTGACATTGGTGTTCTTGTCTTCTCTTATATGTTTTTATATATAGCTTATCTTAGATGCTCTAGGTATATAATACTTTTCTTTCAGTCTTGACTACATGACATTTCTGCCATTTGCTGAGTAGTAAAGAGTCGAGAGCTAGAGTTTGGCTGGCTAAAGCTTTGCTGGAGCTTCCTCGCTTTCATGCGTAAAAACAACTCAAAATAGCTACCAAGAACCCAAAGCCAGAGCTTTTTTTTCCCTTTTCCCTTCTTTGGCTTTAGCTCTGGTTCGTTGTTTCGTTCTATTTTTATTACTATTGTTTCATGGGTGGTGGACACAAGGTTTGGTTTTGGTCGGATGGGGAGCGAGACTAAGAGGCCTATCTTGCCTACATTTGACGGGTGTGTTGTCATTGATGGTTCGGATGCAAGGAAGTATAGGAAAGGAAGAAAAAAGAAGCTGTAGGATGAGATAAATTAAACACATCAGACAGGACACGGGAACGGGGCAGCCTGTTACATGGGGAAAAGGGCTGAGTAAATAAAGGTCTGACCCAGAGAGCTTGTAAACTAGCAGAAGGAGATAAATACTTGCGAGTCTCTATTAACAAGCCTAGGCTATCTCCTACGATGAAGAGTATCATCAGTATTGGCACCTGAATTTGAAGCTGGTCGGGAACTTTGCCATGACTTCACGAGACAGGTCGTGGCTCAGGTAAAAGTAAACAAGAAGGTAAACGAAGCGCGTGCCTCCCCCTTTTACAGCCAATCAAATAACACGACAACGACAGTGGCGTGGCTGCGCCTCTCAAAATAGAAGCGGACAATTAAAAGAGGAAAGTAAACAATAACAAAAACAACAACAACAACAACAACAAAATGAGCTTTTTACCCTCCTCTAATCTGCCTGCCGCAACACAACCCGCCTCCGTTGCTTAGACTAAGGCAAATAGAGGGGGAGACGAAAGGAAAAAGTCCGAGAGCCAGCCTTCTTTCTTTCTTTCTCTAAGCTTTCAGCTATTTGAGTAAGAATAGCAGCAAGGAGGAGATTCTTCTTCTCTTAGAAAGGCACGTGGGGGGAGAAGAATGAACCCGCGCACGAGGAGCAGATCCCAGAGAGGAAGGAGAAGAGGATACTGTCATGTAAAGCCCAAGTTAGTACAAGAACAAGTACAAAAACAAGGCTTGGCTGAGACAAAGAAGAAGGAAAAGAAAGCACTAGCCTATCTCATGTTCCTAAAGATTTCTTTTTTCTTGCTTTGCTTTCTTTTTTTTTCTTCCTTTTCCTACGCGTTGTCCTGAGACAGCAAGATATTCCGGCTCTGTGTCTTCCTCTTGCTTCTCAATTGCGTCGGCTCGTCTCTAGATGAACCAAGTCGCAAATCATTACCACCCTCAAGAAGAAAAAAAGAAAAGGAACCGCGACGTCGTGGCGTTTATGAGCTTAGCTTAGCCTACCCACCTGTTCACAGTATCCAGGTTCAGGCCCCCCTTGAGATGTAACCGTCACTTACGGTTTAGATTTGGACCTGCGAGATTCGCTACCTGAGTACGTACCAAGCCAGCTCAGCTACCTGGGTATATCGGCCTGAAAAACCTTGATGTGGCGTATCTGGGCGCAATTCAACTAGAAAAAAAGGAAAAAGAAAATCACAAAAAAAATCACAAAACTTTTCTTCATGGCTAACTAGGTTAGTTTTGCTCTGTATTCTTTATTATATTTTGTCTCTTATCTGTTATGCACGGTACATATAGGGTTCCTTGTCTTCTCTGTTCTGACCACAACATGGTATACATTAGCTTCATAATTCAGTGAAGATTCTGCACAAAATAAAAGCACAGGCCTTGTCTACCTAACCACCCAACCTTTTCATTAATTTGTGCTCTAACCCTTGCTGCCACGTTTATGTTTTGTGTTGTCTTATGTGTCAAACCTTTGTGCCAATAGGACAACAAGATCCACATTCACTAAGCAACGCAGGGATTATGCTGTTTGGCATAAAAACAAGTGGCTGGATAATCGACGAATGCAAAGTTTTTTTTTATGGAGGGGTTGGGATAAAAAAGAATTTGACAAGGAATATATGGGCCTTTGTTTCCTCTTCTTGTCTTTGTGCATGCAACCAAGAAGAGACTTTTTGGACTCATGCATAAAGTCTCTGCTGAATTTATGCTTTATTATTCAAGTGATTTATGCCATTTTGTGCCCTGAACCCATCCCTCCTTTGCCCCCCCCCTGCTCTCCCATCATCTTGACAGCCTTGGCGACCCCATTGTCTGTGTGTTCACCACCCACCGCCTACCTACCGCCCACCGTTCAACCTGTCCTGCCTTGTTCTTTTGTTGTCAATATTGCCTTGTCTCGTCTCGCTCATGTCATCTCATCTTTATGCCCCTTTCCAAAAACTCATGGGGAAGCAAGAAGCCCACCCAGCACTTAGGCCCTAGTTAATTCTCGTATGCCACCAGTGTGACTTCATCTTACTGTAGGCAGAATCTCCAGGTTCTCTGTGCTGTGTTATAGCCCTGCTCTTTTTTTGGCGATTTACACGATTTAGTCAGTGACAAGTGACAACGCAACCTCTATCACAGAGCACAGACTTATGCCTTCTGTCTCTACCTCTGCCTCGTCCCTCGGTTTTTACCTTTCAGCTTCCTTTGGCCTTGTGCCTGTTCCTTCATTGTCTTGGCACAACTGCGCTGTGTTTGAGTCTGCATGTTCATGCATCACACACAAGGCAAGTGAAAAGACAAGTAAACAAAGCGAAACAAAGGGCTTATGATACATGATATAGGCAGTATATTCCATCAATGTGATTCATACCAAACCCTAACCCTATTCACATAGTTCGTGATTTGCCCCGCTCTATCGTAAGCCGATAGTGATTTGAACAAAGCCAACTCCGGTATCAGCACTTAGCCTTCGCATGAGATATCCTTGCTTTCTTCATAACGAAACACGACTTCCATTGCCAACCCCTTGTCTCCTTTGCTTTTACTCACTGACACAGGTCTGCTAAAATGGACACCCTCTGGCAAGTCCGTGTTTGCGCCGGCGAGCCCACGGGCTCCGTCAAAGTCACTAATCTTGCGTCCACTATAAAGGCTGGCCATGATGCCTGGGGCCGCACTAACAAGATGCAGCCAGTGAGCATTTCTGTTGCTGTCTCACTTAGACAGCCGTTCCAGCGTGCCACGGCTACCGACAACATGGCTGATGATACTGTGCACTATGGGCAGCTAAGCAAGGCAATCTTGGCAGCATTGGCAGTCGTTAATCAGCGGCAGAGCAGTGGGAACAATGGGGTTGATGAGCCCATCACGCTGCGTGCTGTCCTTGATGTTATCTGGGCCGCACTGACGGGGACTACCATCGATGGTACTTCTACGGAGACCCTTGTTTCGCCGTTTCTCAACTTGGACTACATCCGGGCTTTATCCGTCTCCGTGCTTTTCCCTAAAGCGTCGTTGCTGGGATCCGGTGTTAGTCTGACGGGCATGGCGGTCTATAAGCCTGAGGCAGGTAAATTAAAGAAACAGGCAGATTCAGAGGCAAAGGCACAGGTTGAAAAGAAAGAAGAACGCACAAAGAAAGACGACAGACAGGAGACATTGGTCCAGAATTTCGGTGTTGCATTGAAGATCCATGAGATGCGCGTACCAACGCTCATCGGACTCAATGACAACGAGCGGCTTGGACGGCAGATCGTGGTTACAGATGTACAGATCGACCGGTACAGCGAGCATGAAGATCTTTATACTGGGCTGGAGGCCATAGTGCAAAAGGTAGGTTTGGAAATAGGGGTTTATTCCAATTTCAAGTTGTCATTTCTTGTCCTAGTTGGGTTTCTCTCTTGTTCATTTTGCATATTTTTTCCGGTGGTTGTACTGACTGACAATCCCTATATAGTCTATGGACGACTCGTCATTTGGCACACTCGAGGCATTGGCTAGCAAGGTAGCTGGCGATATTAAGCAAGACTTTCTCGCGGGAAGAGAGGCTTCCACTGAAACAAAGGCATACTGGCAACTGAAATTATCCATGACCAAACCAACCGCAGTGCCGATGGCTGAGGGGGCATGCGTCGAGCTTGTTGTTGCATAGAAAAAGAGGATAGGGAAAACTGAGAGTTAGTGGGCGATAGACTGATTAGGTATGCAGAACGAATGTCGATACCTATGTCTTATCTTTATCTTTTAGAACTTTTCGCATAGGGGCCGGTCACCATTCGTGATTTCCCGGATGAAGTTGGTGTCCGGCTCAAACATCAGGACATGAAAATGCTCTAGTGCCTGAACAGACTTGATTGCCGACCAGTTTTTAAACCAAATAACCTAAGAAGTATTCATGGTCAGCAAATTGACACTACAAGCTCCAATATTTCGTAATCAAAAGCGCCCTGTGCTGTACGTACATTCTCGGCCGGCACACGACTGCGGAACGTCCTCCCAACAAAGTCATTGATCTGTTTTGCTGACAACGCTGTCAATCGCCCTGTTGCTGGGTCTTCCACCAATTGGAACTTGGTCCAGACGACTAGATGGACGATACGTGGATCAAGCCCGTACGGCCAGTCGTTGTACACGATCTTGTAGTCCTCTGGGGTCTCAAACGGTATGGTGCCGTGGGGCTTGATCTCTCCCTCCCCCCAGCCAATCCGCTCATTGGCCAAGAAGGAGGCGACCGATCCATGTGTGGCTGCTAAAGCATACATGGCACGACGATAACGACGAAGCTCCAGTGGCGAGCGGCTAAAGGCTTCAAGGTCGTTGGCGGCGACAATAGCTCGGCACTGTTCCCAGCTCAGAGGTGCATAGCTAGACTCATCAGCACCAATCAAGGCAGCGTCACGCTCAGAACACCCAGCCAAGTCAATGGGCACTGCAACAGTATGCTCAGTAGTAGGGATGTTCATGTTCCACCAAGCGGTGGGGTCGGGCTTGGTAGACGGCATTGTAGAAGGAAGAGTATGGGGGCCGGAAGTGAGGGGGCGAGCAAGAATTCAAAAGTGTTGAGAGATGCGGGAATTCTCGAGGCGGTGAGTAAAACAGGCAATGCAGGGAGCGTCTTAAGGAGTAGTTGGGAGTGGAGGAGACTCTGAAAACAGCTGGCTAGTATTGATGTGTGAGTTTGTGTAGTATGGTGTGTATGTTTATGCCTTGCCACTAGGAATTTAGATATGCAATTCGCTTTAGATTGCTATTTAGATAGTGGCAAACGCGAAGACTGAAGAGATGATAATCGAATTTGAAGGAAACAAAATACGAGGAGAGTAATTTAGTGGAAAAACGAACTTCTTGCAGCCATTGTACGTCTGGAGATCGCCAGGGTCTCTAACCCTGCAAAGCCACACCGCCTATGACGCACTTGGCACGACATGAGATGGCTGAAGCTGAAAAACATTAGAACAACTTCACTAAATATATCTACAAAATGGCTTTTGTTTTGTCGATCGTAGTCCATGTTTAACAGATAGCTCTCTGTTTCTACAACAGCCCAAATCCAGACCTTTGGCTCTGTTTGTTCCAATAACAAATCCCATTTTCCAGCCCTACACATAGTCAACACTGGATTTGCCGTTCAACCCATGCTTAACTGCACATACGATCTTAGAGTCTCTACATCTAATATCGGCAGAAGTGCGGAAGAAGAAACCTGAAAGCCGAACGGATAGGCTAATAACAACTCGAACTCGTTTCACTCGCTGCAGCACTACAACTGTGGGGGAAAAGTGACCACTACGAGAGGAGACGGGAAGGGAGTCTGCTTATATGATACATACATATAGTGTGGTATACAGATGTGTGGATATATATGCTACATGTATAACGGCCTAACAACCTGCAGCAGGGTGAAAATGGCATCGATGGCATCAATGTCAGCTTTCTAAGTCGCGGTGCATCATACACGAAAAACGAGAGAAGGTAAGAAAATGGAGCTGGCGTCTCATTGCGCAAAGTCTCAAGTGCACGTGTACTAGGCTGAGTTTGGGATAGGTAATGGAATTGAGGCAAATGGATCAAGTGTGATGTTAGGGTACAAAATATTAGAGGTCTGCCTAATTAGCTGTTTGCTTGCTCTTATTTTTAGAAGAGTTTGACCAAGAACGAAAATTAAATGCTAGAGTGACGAACGACAAAACGAAATAATGCAGGTATTTATTGCTTACCTTATGCAAATGGAAAGCCTATATCAGGCGGGGAAATAAGGAGGAGAACGAGGAGGGGAAGACAGGAAGTAAGAGGGGCAGAACAATAACGCATAAGGTCCTTGTTCGCTAGGGAGCAACAGAACCGAGAATGTGCCCACAACGTACAAACCGTAAACACATACATGCCTTAGTCTTGCTGGCGGTGATACTAGAGTGTTTTGTCTTGTTACTGTTGAGAGAGCCTGCCTCCCTCCCCCCGTCTTCTCTTCTTCTGCTACTGGCACCCAACTACTGAGCCAGCTAGCTAGCTAGCTATGCGGCCGTTCGGGAAGGAGAGGGACTCGGTGTTGGTCTGTCATTCTCAAGGTAAAGCCTATCAAAGAAGCCCAAGCTTGGACCTAGGGGGGGGGGGCCACTAAAGAAATAGGCCGAATATGGTCCATTACAGAGACAGTATGGACAACAGTGGATACTGTACAGTACAGATGGCTTTCGCATTGTAGCAGGTCTTGTTTAACCTTGGCTGGGCTGCGAAAAGTAAAATATAAAATAAAAATAAAAAAGACTGTCATGCAAGGAGCTGAAGTTGGTCTAGAATTCAACAACAGGGTTATTTAAGAAGAGCTAAGTCAACTTGTTGGGTAGAGGGGGGGAGGGGAGAGAAGGGATCCCTGGGGGAGGACGAGGGGAAGACTATCAATATATGGGCTTTTAGCTAGAACAATGGCTGGTATTGGGCAAGGGCGTGGAGGAGAAGTCTGGTACAGCTACCCAGTAATAGAAAAAAAAGATAGGCTAGATCGGAAGAACGTCTTTCTCTCGGGCTTGGCCCTTCGCAAGAGAGGGATCAAGAGAGAGATAAGTGAGGTCACGTTGACCTGGGCCTTCTTCCCTCCTTTGCAGGTGTGGATATGCAGAAAGCATCCCAAGTGCGAGAATAAAAATGCCCGTGGCTACGCTGTCTATCTGACAGCTCTCAGCCACTGCTAACTAGACGCTTTGCATCCTGTACTGACTATTGTTATTGCTAGCTCTATTAGTGCGTGTAAGTTGAACAAGTGGCTACAAAGGGGAAGAGGGGAAGGCGAGGTAGGAAATAAGTGGGGCAGCCGGGTGTTAAAATTGCTTGGATTCTTGGTGATGTTAGCATGTTAAAAAGGTAGGTTGGTGTCCACCGGGGAAGGATAAAAAGAGGCCGCCCTCTAAAAGTTAAATGGGGGAAATACGGGGGAAACACAGAAGGTGGGAATGAAAAGAAGGAGAATGTGGAAGGGGGCCTCTCTCGGTCTCTTTCTAGCTGCAGAGGCAGTAGCTTCTTCTCTTTCCCAAAGTGGATGCATGAGCCCCGCCTTCTTTACGTTCTTCAGTTTGAAGCTTGAGCTCCCAGAAACAAGATAGAGCTTTAGTGGGTGGAACCCCAGCCAAGAGCCTTACCAGCTCCCGCAAGGGAGCAAAAGAAACAGGGAGGAGCCTCCGCGTCCCTTCCCTGGCCAGGAGCTTCCTGCCTTCTGCTCTCCCCCTCTTCTCTGACCAGTGTACTGCCAGCCAGTGAGTGTCTTTTGCACCTTCTTTGCTAGCCGTTTGCTCTTGCCTTGCAGTCCTTTTGCAGGTAGCTGCCCCTTAAAAGCTTCTTCTTCCTTCCCTCTCCGAAGGCTGGTGTATTTCTTTCTGATTTCTCGTGTTTCCCTTCTTTTTCTCATTTGCTTTTTTCCTTCATAGTCTCTTTATTTATAGCTTTTAGGCTCTTCATTTTCTTGCTGGCTAATTGGAAGTAACAATCCATTAAGACGGCTTATTTTTCTTTCTCTCTCTCCCCTTCTTTATATATAAAAGGCCCTCGCCCATCTCCTTTTCCTCGACCTTTTCACTCCTTCTCTCCTGTGCCCGAATCCCGACGCCGTCTAATACCGAAGACCCTATCTTCATTCCTCTTTACAATGTCTGCTGCTGCCCCCAAGGCCTCACTTTCCACCCATCTCAAGCCTACTGCTGGCTCTGGTGTGGATGAAGATGTTTTTGCCCGTAGACACGGCAAGACTCGCAGTCACATGGCAAGCCTCCCCCCCTCCTCTTGTGCTTCTTTTTATGTTTCCCCTCCTTCTTGCAGGCAGAAAATAGATGAACTTGTCATTGTCATTTCTGTGTAGACAACCTCAAACCAAGATGCCTATTTATCTGTGGTTGCTGTCCGCTATGTTGATTCCAAGATCAACTCTTGGCTTGGATCAATCTGGCTGGCCTCCTGCATCTGATCTTAGTCATTTCCTCAACTGCAATATAAATAGAGAGATATGGACAGACAGACAGATGGAGAAGGTCTTACCTGGGACCTTTTACTTCAGTTGTCTGCAAAGATTGCTTGGTCGTCTACATTCTGCCACTAGTATCTTCTGGTGCCTGTTTTAAATCACAAGCCTTGATCCAGGCAGCTCTGTTCACATCTTCTAGCTTCCATCTTGGCAATCTCCATCTATCTACTTAGCATGCAGACGCCCGCCTATTCCTGTCCCGATTCCCATCGTCCCTTTGTTCTAGTCATAACTCCCACTTTTACTTCCGCCGCCATGCAGTGTAACACAATACTAACAGATCGCCCGCAACAGGCATTCGAGAATACCTCCACCAATGTTGCTGCTGCTCAGATGCGCAACTCGCTGACCAACCTGGCCGAGTCTGTTGAGGACCCTGAGCAGAAGGCCATGTTCGAGACCGAAATGGACAACTTCTTTGCTTTGTTCCGCCGCTACCTAAATGACAAGGCCAAGGGCAACGCCGTGTAAGTATCTCTATCTTGGATTTTCTCCCTATTAAGTTTAAACTAACCTTCTCTTCATTATTTAGTGATTGGGACCGCATTCGTCCCCCTGCCCAAAAACAGGTTGTTGACTATGATGACCTCGCAACCTCTGAGGGTACTCAATTCCTCAGCAAGCTTGCTGTCCTGAAGCTCAACGGTGGCCTGGGAACTTCCATGGGCTGCGTTGGCCCCAAGTCTGTCATCGAGGTCCGTGATGGCATGTCTTTCCTGGACCTATCTGTCCGCCAGATCGAGTACCTCAACAAGACGTACAATGTCAACGTTCCCCTTGTTTTGATGAACTCGTTCAACACAGATGAGGACACGGCTTCCATTATCAAGAAGTACGATGGCCACAACCTGGAGATCCTGACTTTCAACCAGTCTCGTTACCCCCGCATTCTTAAGGACTCTCTGCTGCCTGTGCCCAAGAAGTATGACTCTTCAATCAACGAGTGGTACCCCCCTGGTCACGGTGATGTCTTCGAGTCTTTGTACAACTCTAAGATTCTTGACCAGCTGATGGAGCGTGGTATTGAGATTCTGTTCCTCTCCAACGCTGACAACCTGGGCGCCGTCGTTGACCTACGCATTCTCCAGCACATGGTCGAGACTGAATCCGAGTACATCATGGAGCTGACCAACAAGACCAAGGCCGATGTCAAGGGTGGTACCATTATTGACTACGAGGGATCTGTTCGCCTGCTGGAAATTGCCCAGGTGCCCAAGGAACACGTCAACGAGTTCAAGTCTATCAAGAAGTTCAAGTACTTCAACACCAACAACATTTGGCTGAACCTCAAGGCTATCAAGCGTGTTGTTGAGAACGACGAGCTGGAAATGGAGATTATTCCCAATGGCAAGACTATTCCCGGCGACAGCAAGGGCGAAAGTGATATCTCCGTTCTACAGCTTGAGACCGCTGTCGGTGCTGCCATCCGTCACTTCCGCAATGCCCATGGTGTCAATGTGCCACGTCGCCGCTTCCTGCCTGTCAAGACCTGCTCTGACCTGATGCTGGTCAAGTCAGATTTGTACACGGTTAAGCATGGCCAGCTCCAAATGAGCCCCAGCCGCTTCGGTGACGCTCCTCTCATTAAACTGGGCGGTGACTTCAAGAAGGTGTCTGACTTCCAGAAGCGTATTCCTTCAATCCCCAAGCTCATTGAGCTGGATCACCTTACTATTACTGGCGCTGTCAACTTGAACCGTGGTGTAACTCTAAAGGGAACTGTCATTATTGTTGCTACTGAGGGTAGCACCATTGATATCCCCCCTGGCTCGATTCTGGAGAACGTTGTTGTCCAGGGATCGCTGCGTCTGCTAGAACACTAAGAAAACGAGACTGCGATTTTGTCTTTTTTGTCTTTTCCGGTTGCTTTTTTATTCTTTTTACTTGTCCGTCGCTTTTTTCTTATGAAGCTCGACCCTTCTTCACCTTACAGAAACATACATAATCCCCGTTTGACGTCATACCCTTTCATCCCCCTATCATCATCCGTGTTGC
Source organism: Ceratocystis colombiana (assembly GCA_026419805.1). NCBI lineage: Eukaryota > Fungi > Ascomycota > Sordariomycetes > Microascales > Ceratocystidaceae > Ceratocystis > Ceratocystis colombiana. Next base: position 62,882 of record JAOSLS010000117.1, read on the forward strand.
GATGGTTTTTCTTTCCCGCTCTTCTATTGCTTTTCTTCCTACTTTTCTTTTTTTCAATGGAGGAAAACAAATAATCTCTCTAAAATTCGCTTGTTTTTTTTTCTTTTTTTTTTTTAGTTTATTGGTCCTTCAATGACATGAAAAGAAAACTATCGCTTTAACAAAAACATAACTGTAATTAATGGTTTCATGCATATTTCAATCTGTGAATGAAATGAGTTGGAGTTAAGGTAGCTAGGTATGTTGAGAGATTGTGTATTGGTGGTGGTATCAAGAACATGAAAAACAAACATGGCGCTAGATAAAATAATCTTCTTACTCACTTGTGTCATTTAGTTCTAGCCCCAGGCTTCACTTTTGCCTTTTTTCCTCACACACTGGACAGTACCATTTCCCGTTTGGCTCACTGACCAATCCCACACACGACCAATGGAACCATTCATACGGACAATTATCGTAGTCGCACGCCACCATATCGCCAAAGCTAACTTTCTGGCACAGGCAGTACTTCTTATTATCTCCTGCTTCGTCATAGTCAGCATCGCCCATTTCTTCATCCTCGTCCGCCTCACCGCCCGCACCAGCGCCAGTGCCGCCCCCGTTGGAGGAGCCATTACTGTTAGCGCTGCCGCTTCCGGGTGTATGTACGTGCGCGTTGGCATTGGACGGCGTGCTATTAGAGGCGACCGTTGTTACTGTATGAGGATGTACATGTGCACCAAGCGTAGCGGCGGAGCCGTTGGTGCCACTAGCACCACGTGATGAAGCGCCATCGTGCGGGCCTGTAGTGGTAGGGCCGTGGGTGGTAGAGGTGCTAGATCCAGCGCCCGAGGCACTGCCAGCGCCAGCAGCGCTTGCGCTATCACCACCGTCATTGTCCGACATATCGCTGCCGCTGTCGGCATCAGATAGCTCGCTATCGCCTGTGGATGCGGGCGAGGTCTTGGTGGATTTGCGCACACGCGAGAGCGAGGACTTGGGGTTGCTTGAGGCTACGTTGACGCCGCGTTTGCGGCCTGCGCTGCTGGGTGTTCCAGACTTGCGGCCACCCGTGTTGCAGGAGGAGGCCTTGACAGCGGCGACTCGTGGGCCAGCACTACCAGCGCGTATAGCGCCGCCAGTGACTCCTGCAGCGATGGTTGTCCCGGTTATCCCTTTAGGTGTACCTGGGCCTAGGGAGGAGTGGCGTGCAAGTGAGCTCGTGGTGATAATGCTATTGGTATTGTTGCTATTCCCACCGGTGTTCAGGCGCGGGCGCTTCTGGCTTGCTGCTCCTGTAGAGGCTTCGCGCTGGTTGCGATTGAGAATCATGCTCGCAGCCGGGCTGACAGGCGCAGACACAGCGTGCTGGTGGGAAGCTTGGGCATGGCGAATTTGAGTAGTAGATGCACGGGCTATAACTGGAGTGTGTGGTGCGCCCCCGGCAGATGTTGCAGTGGGAGAAGCACCAAGAGCGGCTAGATTGCTAGGATTGCGTAGCGAGAGGGATGGTACGGCTTTGTTAGCAGGACTCGGGCGTAGGAGAGAAGGTACCTCGTTGGGCTCTAAGAACCCTGGCTCTGCTCTATCGTAGAGTAACTTAATTTGCACGTCTAGACTTCGGAGATGCTTATCCATAATGGCCTGTAAGCGGTTGGTGAGAACCAACTTCTCAGCAGCAATCTTCTCAGCACGGGCATAGTTCTCGCGCACTTGGCTCCTTAGTTGGTCTTCTCTAGGATTTGGCTCGTGGCTGCCCTGGTTCTTAATCCATTTTTGGATCTTGCCATCTCGGTCCTCTGCTATGCGGATACACTCGGCATATTGGCGGTCCTTGTCCGCTACTTCATCCTGGATAAAACGTACCTCTTCGGGGAGGTTTTGCACGCGGTTAAACCACTCATCTAGGATCACGGCAGGATCCATAGGTTCAGTTTGGGGCATTTTTTTGACGAAGTCGATGGACAGGTCGTCTCTAGGCATGGTTGTTAACTGGGCGGCCGAGCGTTCAGGACAAAGACTGAGAAGAAAGGTGAAGCAGAGACGCAAAGGCAAAAAGCAAAAGCGAGGATGAGACAGGTGACAAGAGAAGGCGTAGGACAAAAATTAGAGAACGAAACAATAGTAGAAGGAGAAAATAAAAAAAAGGAGAGTTGCAACAAGATCTGCAGGCGATATTTAGTCAAAGGGGTGGGTTTTCTTTTTCCTTTTTTTTTTCTTTCTCTTTCTTTCTTTCTTTTTCTTTCTTCTTTTCTCCCGTGCCGATATTTGTGTTTATGATGGAACAGTACAGTGCAAGAAGCAATCAAGATGCGACACAATGTGTGTTTCTCTCTCGTCTTCTGGATCTTAGGAGAAAGGCACAGTGATTTTTTTTGTCTGATGTGCAAAGACTTGCTATTTTACCGCTGTTTTCCTGAGCCTTATAGCAGATAAACAACAAATCAAGAGACCTCAGAGAAAAAAGAAATTCAACCCGAAATGAAAGAGGGAAAGAAAGTAATAGATGATGAAACTGGTAGTAGGTAGAACAAGAGAACAAGCAGAGGACGGGCTGTTAAACTTGGACCAAGAGCGAAAGGAATGGGGCCCCTTCAACAAGGGAGGCAGGAAAGAATTAAAGAAAGAGAAAAAGCAAAGGCAAAAAACTTGCAGAAATCGATCGAAACCCACGGATGAGCTCACCTCTTCACAGTTAAATTTTGGGGGATTTATAAACCAACCAACCGTGAGCCGCAGATCATCCGCTCACTCCGTTATAATCCAGCGCTGCCGACTTGGAGGGAGGCAGACCGGGCCCAGTACCTTGACCTGAATTGCCGAGAAGGGAGAACAAGGCAGCAGCCTCTGTTGTTGCGCCTGTGCTAGCAGTCTAGATGTGAATACAAGGCCACAGCACAGTCTAGTCAGGCCAGGTCAGATCAGGTCCACCTTGTCTCTGTGTAGGAGGAGGAAGATGTAACAAAGGGGCGGGCGATTACCGGGCAACGGGAGTTGTTCCGAGAGGGTTTGCGGCACGATTACAGTAAAACGAGATTAGGCTTCGCTTTGGGGGAATTTGAAAAGGTCCAAAGGCGATTAGTGGTTGGAAAGTCAGACAGCAAACAAGGAGCAAAGATGACAGGGACAATGACGGGGATTGTGTGATGTTTTAGGGCACAAAATAATTTCCAAGAAGAAAGAAAAATGAATAGTTTTTTTTCCTGGTATTGGTGTGGAAGGCACGTGTCTTTTGGTGATGCAGTAGTTTCCTTTATTTTCCTGTGTTCTTGAAGCTGAGGTGATAGATACTTCCATCAGGCTGGCTGACAGCCTTGTATGTGGGGCGCAGGTGCCGAAATTGGCAGCTGATGGCAGCTGAGCTACCGTCCAAGTCTATCAACCTCACCAATGAATGACCCAACAGACTTGACGACGCCTACATAATAATGCCAGTGACTTTTGCTTCACCATGCACATTCAGACCTAATTTAACGATATTATTTTCCTCCTCCCCCTCTTTTCTTTTGCTTGATACCCAGGGCTCCATATCCAGTGCTTGTTCAGAACTATATCTATTACTATTTAAGTGACACTCACCCGGTGGTCTCAGTCTCACCCACTCTAACCTCCGCTTGACCCATTATTCATCCTGCCCTTAATCCCGCTATGGACTATCAGCTTCCTGGAAGAGCCGGGATGGCAGCTGCCGCTGCGTCGGAATCGACGTCAGCCTCAACTTCGGCTCCAGCAGATGAGCCCTGCAGCGCGGCTATCAACGCTCCATTTGAGTTCAAATTTCGCACACCCAAGCCAAACTATCTACCGCACATTTCCGACAAGGGTGATGACTACTCGATAATAGATGAACACGCTTTGCCTTTGGAGCAGCATGGCATAGAAGCCTACGAAAAGTACTACTCACAGTGCGAAAAACAAGCATTAGATATGGGCATTGAGCGGCCGAATGGCTACACTGTCTCGTTCCACTGCAACCCGGAGATGGAGAAACACCATTTCGGCCAGACGCACCCCATGAAGCCATGGCGCTTGACGTTGTCCAAAAGTCTTATTTCATCATACGGAATGATGTTTGCCATGGACAACTATCTTTCACGTGCCGCTACCTACGAGGAGCTCAATGAGTTTCATTCATCAGAGTACCTCGATTTTCTGGGCACCGTACAATCAGAGCCAACGCCACGGGACTACGACAGCACTGAAGACATCAAGTTTAGTTTAGGCGGTAGCGATTGTCCAATTTTTGAGGGGTTGTACGACTATGCCTCTATGTCAGCCGGTGGCTCGATAGACGCCGCTCGTAAGATTTGTAACGGCCAGAGTGACATCGCAATTGCCTGGGGCGGTGGCCTGCATCATGCCAAGAAGAATGAGGCATCAGGGTTCTGCTACATCAACGACATCGTCTTGTCGATTCTGCAACTACTGCGCTACTACCCACGTGTTCTTTATATTGACATTGACGTGCATCATGGTGACGGGGTTGAGGAGGCCTTTTGGAGTAGCGATCGTGTAATGACGTGCTCGTTCCATAAATGGGACCCCAACAACTTTTTCCCGGGGACTGGCGCGCTAGAAGACAACGGTCCTAAGAGCGAGCATAACCCTGGTGCCCATCATGCTGTTAACGTGCCGCTTCTAGACGGCATCACAGACGAGCAATACAAGCAACTGTTTCAGACGGTTATTGGCACCATTGTGCAGAAGTTCCGGCCCAGCGCGATCGCGCTGCAGTGTGGTGCCGACTCACTTGCCGGCGACCGGCTGGGTCGCTTCAACCTCCAGGTTCAGGGCCATGGGGCATGCGCCGAGTATGTCAAAACCCTAGGTGTGCCAGTCATAATGTTTGGCGGTGGCGGCTACACGCCTCGAAATGTAGCGCGTGCATGGGCATACGAGACGTCGGTGGCAATTGGCTACAATGACAAGATCAAGGAAAACGCCACATTACCTATGCACACGCCGTGGCGCAACGAGTTTCGCCAGGACACGCTGTTCCCTACCATCGAACAGATTCTCGGCGAACCGCGGCAGAACAAGAATACACAGAAAAAGTTGGCCGAGATTGTCGCCCATATTACAGAGCAGCTACGCTTTGTTGAGGCCGCTCCCAGCGTACAATTCCGCGAAATTCCGCCTGGCACAGATGCCATGCGCGACGAGGTTGATGCGGCCATGTCAGAAGAGGGTGCAGAGAAGGATGACCGCATTCGGAAGCGCAAGGAGCGGTCGGTAGGCACGCCGATGGAGCTGGTATAGGGGGAAATACAGTGATGTGATATCGCGGTTAGAAAGGAGGGTGTAGAGAGGCGTGTATTATAGGAGGACGAGCTAGGCCATTAGTTGGTCCTCTGTCTTCTTTCCTTCACATATAAGTAAGCAAGGTCAAGCCCTAGAGCCAAGTAAAAAATAAAGTGCAAATGAATTCGGTCATGTCAAAAAAAGTAAAAAAAAGGAAAACATGCTACATAATCACTAATTCCTAGAAATATCTACAAAGCCATAGAGTCACCTACCTACTGTGTGTTGTATGGTCTCTCTCCTTTTTTTTTTTCCCCTCATCTTTTGCACGCTTACTCACTGCTCTGGTACACAGCAGCCGTGACTTCGTCTTCCAGCAGCTGGCGCTTAATTCTGCGGGCGTTTATGGCCACAAAGGTTACCAGAGCAATTCCCAGCACGGCGCCAATGGAAAGCAACATGATATTAACAGGAATGGGGTTACCATGAAAAGTGTTGTGGAACAGATAGTCAAGGCCAGACTGGCTAAAATTGAACAATCCAGCTAGGCAGATGATGGTACCGTAGACAGTGCCAAAGGTGCGGAAGCCAAAGACCTTGGCAGCATAGTCGCTAACAGCAGTGTAGTAGAAGGGGCGGTACAGCACAAAAAGACACACACCTAGGTAAGCTGCGGGGGGTGAAGCAAGCAGGCCCAGTAGGCCGATGGAGACGGCTATGATGACAAGAGTCGTCAGCACAGCAACAGTGGAGAAGTTGTCGAGGAAAAGGCCAATGAAAGGAATGGACATGATACCGCCCAGTGGAAGGGCCATGTCGAAAAACTGGTTAATGGCAACGGCGGCATCATGATCGGCAAAGATGGCCTCGTATTGCGGACGGATGGTGGCGACAAAGAAGTTGATGCGCGTCATTTGAATGACGGTGAAGGCGCAGATAAGGATAAACCACGGCGAGGAAATTTGCTCGAGGGCCGAATTGGTATGCATGACACCCCATACGCCTGAAATCTCGTTCTTGCGCTCCTCGCGCCGTGCCTGGCGACCAGCCTTGGGGTCGCCCAAAAGCTCCTCGATATCGGCAACGACGCTCTGGCAGCGGACCCGCTCCTCATCGCGTAGCAAAGCGGTGTGTTCGTCAATCTGGTCTTCAAAAACAGGCACATGATCAGCCTCGGCCTCGGCCTCCTCAGCAACCTCGACCAGCTCGCCAACGGTTTTGTAGCTCTGCTCGGGCAGCAGGAAAATCTGCAGCAGTACAATGATGGCAGGGACGATCAAGTAGTAGGTGAAGAAACGCGAGTGGCCAAAGGCGCCACCGCTGCGCTCATAGACGATACGGTAGCCAAGGAAGAGGGCTGAACTAGCATCAAAGGCGCCCGTCAGTAGGGCCAGAACGAGGCCGGAATGGCGCGGGAAGGCGTTGCTGAGCTGGAAGGCGGAAATATAGGTAAAAGGCCCGCCAAGAGCAAGGGCCATATAACCAAAGAGGTAGCCGTCAAAGGGAACAGACTCAGCATGGGCCAGGATAAAGGAGCCGGTGGCAAGGAAGAAGGCGCCGGTGATGCCACAAATGCGTGGGCCGTAGCGGTCGAGAATGGCGCCGAGGGGCAGGGCAACTACATTGGTACTGACAGCTGCAACTGTGAACATGAGGTTCAGGTGCATCTCAACGCAGGTGTCGATTTCATTGTAGGAGGCGCCATCGGTGGAACATTGGGCACGGTAGGCGCCCTCCTGCTTGAGAACGGGCTTGAGGGCAGCATAGCCAAAGACGACGCCAGCGGCTACAAGACAGTAGCAGACAGTGACGAAGATTTGGACTGTTGGAGGTGGGAGGAGAAGAAAGAGGGTGGGTATTATGGTTAGTCAAAGAAACCAGGGTGTGAAGGTCAGGTGAGCTTGGGTGGGACTGGGGGAGTTGGAGTAAGAAGCGAAGGGGGGGGGGGGCTCTAGTAGGAACTCACGAATGCGCTTCCATCTGGGAACTTCGAAGGCTCCAACGGCCTGAATGTTAGTCTGTTTACTGACGACCCCATCCCACGACTCGGGCATTGGATTGAAGTTGAGCTTGCGCGATCGCGTAGAGGCTATGGAGCTCCGTCGAGAGGACCGGCCTGCGACCGGCGCGACGGCTGCAAAGGTCTCGAGGGAAGAGACGCGCTGCATGATGGTACTGGTGTTGTAGGGGGATAGGCCTAAGTATAGGAAGCAGAGAGGGAAAGATAGGGCTATACTTGACTAGATAAGATAGAAAGAGGCTACAATGAGCAGTCGGCCGGGAGAGAGCAGACGAGGAAAAGAAGAAGAGGATCTCGGCTAGATATATACAGGTGCAAGGAGCGCGGAAAGCGGAAAAGACTAAGAGCTAGAGAAGGAAGGAAAAAGGAAGAAGAGAAAAACAGAAAAACAGAAAAAGAGAAAGAAAAATACAGACGTCCGGATTAGGTCAGCGTGGGGCGAGGCGAGGCGAGGAAGCAAGAACAAGATGGAGAGCCGGCGAGCAAAAGAAAGAAAAGACGAAGAGAAGGAGCAAACAGATTGGAGTGTGTCGAATGGCGTAGTATCCAAGGACTCAGGCCACCGCTTTCTCCGGCCTTCGGGCAAAGAGGAGATGAAGACGGAGAGGAGGATGAGACGGGAAAGCAAGACAGTTAAGGGAGCTGTACATAAGACTAAGAGACAAGGTGCGTCAAGTCAATAGAGGTTAATGGACAAGCAGGAATCACAAAGACTGAAGGAGTCGTAGAGAAGAAAAACAGGAAACAGCGGGAAGACTGCTGGTTATTTAATGCAGCCATCGTAACGGACATACTAGATAGATTCCGTAGACCTTGCCGCTCTTCTTTTTTTTTCAGCTCTTCTCCAACAAAGCCAAAGCCAAAAAGGAAAAGAAGCTATGGCCTTCTCCAAGAAAGCTGCAACATCTCCAACCATCAACTACAACCTTGTCAAAGCCCAGAACAAGATGGCCAGAAGACATACAGGCCAGATGAGCGACATGCACGTGCGTGGGGAACTGTACATGCAGACAGAGACAGCCCTCGAAGAAAAAAATGAAAAATAAAAAAGCATAAATTTTGAAAGACAGTCATCTGTGAAAACAGCAGCCGCCGCCTCTCCAAAGACCAAAATACAGTGCAAGTCGCGCGCACTGTGCTGTTGATACTGTCCCCACGTCGAGTCCCGCTCTCCACTTTATCATCGGCCGCCACCAGCCGACAGAGGCAAAACCCAAGGCACACCGAAGCATACCGAACAATATGCGAGGAGAAGCCGCTCACCGAGAAAAAAAAGACACAAGTATCTCCGTCTTAATCCGCCGGCTGCAAGGAAGCTAGGATAGAGAGAGGAAAAAAAAAAATAAATAAAAATAAAAATAAAAAAGGGCACCAACGAAGAGAAAAAGACCCAGTGCCAAATTACACCCTTTGCTCAGACTTTCCTTTTCCCTCTTGTCTTTTTCATCTTTTTCACTTCCTTTCGCTTAAAAATCTCCTCCTCCCACTACTGAGCGTTTGTCTCCTGGTGCCATCTGCTCCGGCCGAGACATTGCGGCTGCCTCCGTCTGCTTCCTAGTCACCTCACTTGTCTTTCCTCTTCGTTCGCTGTCTCCAAGTCATCTCGCCGCTTCTACTCGTCACTCTTCATTTATCTACACTCCCTCCCTCGCCTCGCCATGTTGTCCTTCGTGCTGAGTTGATCCGTTTCATTATTTTCTTGTTTCTTTATACACTGGCCCGGGCGTTCGTCTCTCCAGGCTTCTCGAGACTCTGCCCCTCTGTGAACCAAAGTGTCATTCTAGCATTGGTGCATGTTGAAATCCAACCCAGTTCCATCCCAATCTTTTCCTTCCCGAATATACCAAAAATCCCAAGTCATGCATTCCCCCTCCTTTTCATCGGCTCCTCTCTAGTGGTGGAACAGCCGGGTGCCCTGGTGCACAAATGTCACGCCCAGAGTCTCAGCCGTCGCAAAGACCAGCTCATCGTTCTGGCTGCCCGTCGGAGCAGCAATGTACTTGACTCCGCTCCGCGCCGCACGGTACACGTTGTCGGTAAAGGGGAACTAAAATCCAGGTTAGCAAACACACCCTCCGCGTCTTGTCCACTCGAATGGCAAAGGCAAAAACTCACAAAGGCATCGCTCGACACCGCCACTTCCGTCAGCTTGGCCAGCCATTCCTCGCGCTCCGCCTTCGTAAACGCCGGCGGGACTTCTTCAAACACGCCCTCGAAACTCTCGCGCTCCGGTCCGCCTTGGGGCAGCTCGCCGCTGACCAGCAGGTCAATAGCATTTGACTTGTCCGGCCGCTTGGTGCCCTTTTTCCACTTGATGCCCAACACGCGCGGGTGGAACCGCAGCCACCAGTTGTCCGCCTTGTCACCCGCCAGCCGCGTGCAATGGATACGTGACTGCTGGCCAGCACCCAGACCAACCACCTGGCCGCGCGTCGCGTAGCAGACGGAGTTGCTCTGTGTGTACTTGATGGCAATCGTAGCGATTGTCAGGTCGCGCAGCGCCTCCTCCGACAGAGACGCCCCCGACTTGGGAATCAAAATGTTGGAAAATGACGCCGGTGAGATCACCACATCGTTGCGGCCTTGCGTCAGGTTGATGCCATACACAGTGCGCACTTCCTGCGGCTCAGGCTCGTACGCCTCGTCAATTTGCAGCACCAAGTAGCGCCCGCCCTTCTTCTTCTGGAGAATCTCCAGCGCACCAGCCTCGTAGCCAGGTGCAATCACTCCGTCAGACACCTCCTTGGAAATGATTTTGGCAGTGGGCATGTCAACCACTTCTGACAGCGCAATCATGTCGCCAAAGCTACTCATGCGGTCGGCACCACGGGCGCGAGCATAGGCCTGAGCCAGACCCGACTCGTCAATGCCTTCAATATCCTCAACAAAGTACACCTTCTTCTCCTCGGCAGTCAATGGAAGGCCAATAGCAGCACCAGCAGGCGACACATGCTTGAAACTGGCAGCAGCAGGCTTGCCCAGCGCCTTCTTCAATTCCTTAACCAGGGGCCAGGCGTTGAGCGCATCCAGCAGGTTGATATATCCAGGAGAGCCGCTGAGTACCTTGTAAGGGATATCACGGCCCTTGGTAAAGGCTGACGCGGGCTTCTGGTGCGGGTTGGCACCATAGCGCAGAGTCATGTGCGAGGCGCCATCAGCGTACTGCTGGCGGAAGTAGGCCGAAATTGCAGTGTCGTAGTCAGCCGTCGACTCGAAAGCCTTGAGGGCGTAGCGGTTGCGCGACTCCTGCGAGATAGAGCCCGATGCAAGCTCCTTGAGGAATCCGACATAGTCCTTCGGGTCGCTTAGGATAGTGACACGAGCGTGGTTCTTGGCAGCAGCTCGCAGCAGAGTCACGCCACCAATGTCAACCTCCTCAACAGCCTGAGGGATGGTGACATCAGGCTTAGCAATAGTCTCCTTGAAGGGGTACAGGTTGCACACCACAAAATCAACCTTGCTAATGTTCTGCTCAGCTAGATCCTTTTCGTCTGAGGGGATGTTGCGGGCAAGAATGCCGCCGTGGACAGCGGGATGAAGGGTCTTGACACGGCCACCGAGCATCTCGGGGGCCTTGGTAATGGCAGAAACGTCCCTAATTAGAGGCAGAGGACGTGAGTTAGTATGCAATACAAGGCGCAACGAGAGCATTAAACACAATAGGAAAGACTCAAAAAGCAACGCTATCGCACCAACAGCCCGAAATACTCACTCAACAGCGATGCCAGCATCGCGCACCATCTTGGCCGTACCGCCTGAAGCCAGGATGCGGACATTGTTGGCAGCGAGACCTTTAGCTAGATCCAACAGGCCAGTCTTGTCGTACACCGACAGGATGGCAATGGGACGAGAATCAGCCATTTTAAACAGAGCAAAAGAGCGCGGGTAATACGCAAAATTTGAAAAGAAATTTAAATAATTTCTTTGTAGAACTTCCGAGGCAAAGGAGGACGATTGAAGCTGAAAAAAGAGAAGGAGAAAATGATGAGGAAAAAAAAGAGGGACACAAAGTTGACGCAATTGAAAAAAGAGGGGAGCTTTGTATCAATGTACCGGGTCAGATGAGTTAGAGCAGTTACTTTGCTGACCTCGATCTAGGCTTGAGAAAAGGGAAGGTGGGGTTAAAAATTCAATTGTTGAAACGCGGGCATCTATCGCCTCGGTAGTGAAGGAAGAGAAAGACCTACGTAGGTCTCGAACCTCTGGGAAATTTTCATTGCGCGCCACAGCAGGATAGAGATCCAGTCAACGTCATTTATGTTTTACTCTACGAACGCCATCTTCACTTCATTGCCTTTTGTGCGTGCGTGCCTCCATTCTTCATCTACATCTCGCAGGAAAAAAGTGTAGTCCCCAGACTCTTTCCGGAATCGGCCACTTCTTATTTAGTTCCTTCAATTCCAAAAACAAAAAATCGGGGCCTTCAAGAAAAGTCTCCTAGTGCGTCGAGGTCAAGCCAATCATCATCGACGTGTATGTATAAAAGGAAGGCGCGTTTTGAGATCATCCAAACTTTTTCCCTTGCTTGTCCAGAATTGGCAACTGCCTTGAAGGGGCTTCAAAAGTGGCGTTGCTCGCATTACACAAGGACAACAGCGACGACAACATCTTAAATGGCCTCGCACAAACACCCAGAATGCATACCAGATATTGCAAGCAGTGTACAGAATCACTCGTGGTTCAGACCCTCCCATCATATACAAATTCAACTGAAATCCGCAATGTATTACAATCACATGCACCATGCATAGAGCCATAGAGGTAACAAAGGAACTTTCAATACAAGAAATAATCAAAAACAACTCCTAGTGCACTGGTGTAACAAAAGAAAATAAGACAATATAATAAAACGACAAGACGACACATACAGCAGCCCGGGTGATCCCATGGATACCAATACTAGCAATCAAGCCACCACCCTCGCTGATCCCTCTGTCCTTGTTGAACTCTGGCAAAGATGCGAAGAAGAATTCAGGGCATACGTGGTAAAGAGACGAGCACTTCCTCCTTTTTGCCTTCACAGCGAAAGGACTAGATTTGTAAACGACATCATATTCCGAAAATATATATATGCAGGCAGAATATAAACCACGAAATTTCCAACAAGTATCGAAGCAGAGCGACCAAGAGAAGTTGACAGGATCAGAGACGAGGGAAGATAGAAAGAAGTAAGAAGAAAAAACAAGGACACTTTGTGCAAATAGATTCAGAGTCATATGACATCAAGAAACTTGAAAGAGTTAACAAAAAAAAAAAAAAGAGTTAAAAAAATAGCAAAAGGGAGCAAAAGGTGTGAACCCAGAGGTATACGCTGTTGAAACAAGGAGAAACACAGCATCCTTCAAGTGCATGTTTGTCATTGACCACCAGAAAAAGCGTGTTCGATCAGGAGACGGAGAAATTTCTCAGGGCGGTGAAAGGACAAAGTCAAGGGAGCTCATATAGGTAAAACAGAGAATGAAATATGGTCGAATCTAAACTGCGCCAACTCCATCTCGGAATTATCTCGAGGCAATGCCCCCCTTCAACTTAGTAAAAGCGGATGATAGCCGTACCACCTTCCTTAAGAGAGGCCTGATGGTTCGCAAAAGTTAGCAAAGTCAAATACAATTTAATGAGGCAGAGAGACATGAGAAACTTACAGTGCAGCCATTCGCCTTTGAATAAACACCATTCTCCAGCTTGCAATCGCCCTCGGCATCTCCAATGATTTCGATGTTGAAGTCAAGCTTGGAAATAGTAGTAGGAGTATTGGGGAAAATACTGATGAAAGTGATGCCCGTTTCGGCCTTGCCAACACCAACGTTAACAGGGGCCCAGTTACCGGCACTTTTAGTTTGCTGGAGATAATCAGAAATGCCCTTGTCCTTGGGGGAGTTCCAGAGGCAAGCATCCGTCTGACCGTAACCCTTCAAGTTAACATAGTACTGAGCAGTAGTTAGCTTGCCGTCCCAGATGTAGTAGGTAGGGCTATTGGTGTTTGTCAGTTCAATCTTGGCACCAGGGTTGGCAATGGCAGGAATAGTCATAGACTCGGTACCGGGGTAGTCGGTACGGCAAGTAGAGACTACCTCATCAAGATCGTTCTGAATGTACACACCACCGGCGCCGCGACCGCACAGTGTGTCGTACCCATCACGGGAGAGCTCTAGTAATCCATCCTTGTTGCAGTATAAGCCACCAATGGACTGTTTAGTTTCACCCTGGGCGCTAGGCCATTGAACCTTTTCATATCCTAGCGGGCAGGCGTACGAGCAGAAGGAATTCGGCGTGCACCCCTCGCCACTGATGGCAGTATCAATCTTCTTAATAGTCGAGTCGGAGGGAGAGTATTCAGGGACTCTCTGGACACCAGTCCAACCGTCAAGGCCAAGGAAGTCGATGGGAATAGCGCCATATTCGCTAGGGAAATTGGAGCATTTAATCTCGCCACTTGGGAACTTTGAGTCTACGCCAGTGCCACTCGAGTATGAGCCACTATTGGAAGAAGGAGCAGCCTTGGCACTGTAAGCCTTGGAAGGCGCAGCACTAGTGGAAGTAGACAGCGTGGTGGGAACAGTCGACGTGGTAGTAGTTGAAGTTTCCTTAGTGTAAGCCTCGATGAAAACAGCACCAGTAGATGAGGAGGAGGTTGAAGCGGGTGCGGGGGCGGGTGTGGGTGTCGAAGACGGAGGCGGGGGCGGGACGAAGGTAGGCACCGATTCGCCCTTGACATAGTAGTCATTGTTATCAATACCCTTAATGGCGACATCGGGAGGGATGGTCTCTTCGCCCATGACATAGATGACATGTGTAGGGCCAGGGACCCAGACGACACTACCGTCACGTTCGACCAGAGAACCGCGCTTGTGCATGTGGCGATGACCGTGGGAAGCGGCCTCAGCCACGGTGGCAACGAGGGATAGGATAACGGCGTGCTTCATTTCGAGAGAGAGGGACGGAGAAAGAGAGTGTGTGTGGGGGGATCACAATCTAGAGTGAGTTGTATCGGCACAGGCAGCGCGCGTTCTTGTCAGCAGGCCTATAAAAGGTCAGAGAGGATAAAGGACGAGATGCAGAAGAAAATAGGAAAGAGAAGAGAGAGTGGCCTGTTCCTGTATATATGAGAGCCTGACAGGAAATAAGAGAGCTGAGATTTTGACCCATCAGTCTTTTCCTACTTCCTGCGGTCCAGGATATTTCACAGTACATCAATAAGGAAGCATACATGTAGGGGAGAGGGGCCGGCTTGCAGCACTAGACAGCGAGCCCGGCCACAGGCTGGGCAGTCAGCCCGGTGGGTCACAACAAGGAAGCAAGTTAGACGAGAGAGAAAAGGAACTCACAATCAGGGAAAAGGACTGTATTGCTGAAGAGATAAAAGAATGTTTTACAACAGGGGAGACGGAGTGAGAGGCAGGCAAGGAGGAAAGCTTTCCAAGTATAAATCTCAGATACACGCGTGATAGCAAAAGAGTGTGGTAGAGAAGTCGTGAGACTTTCTCAGTTGGATATAGAAATCAAGCTTGGATGGGCAAAGAAAAGAAGGAAAGCAAGAAAAAAGAAGGGGAGAAAGAGAAGAAGAAAAAAGAAAAAGAAAAAAGGAAAGATACAAGGTGGATGCATGGCGTTTAATGGGATCTGGGCGAGCGAGGCCTTGGCCCAGGAAGAGCCAGGGGAATATTATGAAGGCTATAGGAGACGACAGGACAAGGGTGTTTGCGGGTGTTTCTAGACTTTTGGGGTGTGAACCTATAGCTAGCCTCGCTGTGAGAAAGATGGCATGTATGAGTTTGTTCTGGAGTTGTGTAGGGCCAGCCAACGAGGGACTTAGCCAGGGCATATTAGTAGGATCTGGCTGAAATTACAAGACATTGGCACTAAGAGAGTGCTTGCGAGGTTAGTGACAGCGCTACGCTACAATGAGTTTCTTTCATGAGTATTGGTTTCGGGTTATGAGAAGGGCGAAATTTGCCTATCCCAAGGGCGGTATGGTATAGCTTAGCCACTAAGTCAACCAGGGCCCTTTTGACCTCTTTTTGGGGCAGTTAACCCACTAGAGAGATCCTAAATTCAGGTACAGAACAACAAAGTTGAAAGGAAGAAAAGAGAAGGAAAAGATGAAGTAAAAGAAAAAATGACGAGATCAATTAAGTTACTAGTTTATCGAGTCTTTTTTTTTTTTTTTTTTCTGGCT